>JAEPRD010000284.1:0-13836 GCA_016758985.1 Mucor saturninus | reverse complement strand
TTATACACCTTATTAAGTGTAGAACAGAAATAGTGTATGGATTAAGGGATACCTACTTTCTACAACCAAATATATAAAGCTCGATAAGACATTCTATATTTGGGATCGTATTTTATCCATGGGAAAAGACAATGGATAAATGATCAACTATAACGACTATGTTCTACCGCCAATTTAACTTGAAACAAGTGTGCATCTTTGACAGTAATCGCTGTACGAAACGTTATAAATAAGTGTTTCAAAACAATAAATGTTTATTAGAATAATCGTGCTCCCGATCCTTCATCTCGGGACATAAGTTAACCGAAGACAATTCTAACGAGTAGTATTCGCTTAACACAAGGCGTGAAACAAAATATAGATATATTCCAAAACCAGAAAGGTTGACTCATCATCAAAACCCAGGAGATATTGTGCAATATAAAAAGGATCAATTATTTCATAGCAGCAGAGTTCTTTAGTCTATTTTTACCCTAATAAAAATATACATTTATCTCATTAATTCTGAAGTGATACTTTTTATCAATTACCACACATACAGTGTTTCTTGAATACTATCATTGGCGGTGACAATATGTACTATTTGGCCTTAGACTATTCTATTCATTCTGAAATAATTACTGTGACATGTCATTTTTTAGTATAAGTTGTCATTCGTTTTCTTTTTTTTTAAAATGATACTCACCTTCTCCAAAAAAATGTTTCTTCCCAGATGTTCAACGTTTCATTTTTGGTATTGGATCATCTCGTACTTAATCACCATTGTTAACACTAATGCATCAGATGATGGTCCCTAATGTTCAGCCATTACAAGATCCAGCGGCAATGACACAGTCACCACAAAGTCTTTTTTTTTTGGAATATCTTGCCGCACCTTACGTATACAGGAGAGCATCACCGATACCACAACAGGCAGGTTCACCAACACCGAGAGCTTTACCACCAACATCGACAACCTCCCCAACAACGAAAGCTTCACCACCAGCACCGAGAGCGTCACCTCCAACACCTTGAGATGAACCACCAACAACGAGAGGTTCACCACCATCACCGAGAAATCACCACCAACACCGCTAACACCGAGAGTTTTAACAATTTTACCATACCTAGCTGCACCCAATATCCGCACAGACAGTTACATCAACACCGAGAGCTGTCGAACATCGGGAGCTGCACCACCAACACCCAGAGCATTTTTGACACCTACACAAAGAGCTTCACCACCGTATTTTCACTATGGATCTTGCTTTTTGTAAAGTGGCCAGTGACAACAGCAGCTGTGTACATCTCGGCTTAATCATCATAAGATGTGTCTCAGCAAACATAATAACTATCCATTTAGGACTATACCTCGTTTTTTTTAGGGCGTTTTCAATTATTGAAATGCCCTATTGCTTTTGTTCAATGGCATCCCGTTTTATAAAACAGTCACAAAAAACTGAAAATAGAGGGCATTTGCACTGTAAATGCCTAGATTTAAATTTACTATTTTATGGCGTCCCGTTTTACCTTTTTTGAAATTTGATTTTTTTTTCTGTTTTTTTTGAAGTCTAATTGTTAATTTGAAAATAGGTAGGCCCAGATTGACAGAAGAACAAAGGCGAGAAAACGAAAGGTTGAGAAAAGAAAGGCGCAGACCAGACCGAGAGAAAAGAAAACAGGAAAACGCACGTAGAAGAGAGAGAAGAAGAGCAAATGCGTCTCAGCCAGGACCTGAACCACAAATAAGAAGCAGTAGTTCTAGCGAGAGGGTATTCATAACTTAAAAGCGACATTTCTGTCAGACATTTTAACAATTTTAACTTGTAGAGTCCCACTCTCGAGTCGATTATGAGAGAGTATAACCAGCGTATTAAAGACGGGCCTACAAGTGTTTGTTGGTATTGTGGCGGCACCTGGTTCCCAATTCAAACTAAAAAAATAAATAAGTCTCAACTGATAGAGAAAAAAGGTGCTTCAACTGAGTTTATCGATTTCTGTTTCATAATCAATTCGAGTTTAGAAGAGAATATTTTCTGTGGGACTTGTCATGCGGAGATGTCAAAGTTACGAGTACCTAAATTATGCTTGAACAATGGATTTCATTATGCGCCAATCCCTGAATGCTTGTCTAAATTGAATCGAATTGAGGAAAGACTGGTAGCACCTAGACATGTATTTCAATCCTTATGGACTGTCGCAGGTCAGGGGGGTCAGTTTCGCCACCGTGGTGCGATTGTTAATATCCCGGTTAATGTGGATACGACTGTTAGCCAGCTTCCTCGTAAATGGTCAGACACAAATATTATAGCTGTAAAATTAGCACGTAAAATGAGTATCCAAAAAAATTATATGGAGGGCAATGTGAATGTAGACAATGTTTGGGAAGCAGTATTGTACTTGATGAATAGTACTGTTTATAAAAAGCATAATATCACTATCAATAGAGATTGGTTAGAAACATTGGCTGAGGCTTTGAATGAAGAGGACATCAGTTTAAATTCTGAACAAACTGATTGTGATGATTTGGAATCAAATGGAATAACCGAAGATGACATACCGGTTGGAGCAAGTGAGACCTTTTTTTCGGGTGCGGATGGTATACGGATGGCCCCTGGAGATGGTGCTACACCACTTTCTCTATTGACTGATGAGGATAGCGAACCGTCGTCTTTTCCTAAAATTTTGTTGGAAAAAAACTAGCTCCTACACATAATGGAGAAGATGTGACCTATAGCAGTATTTTTAAGTCTATGGTTCGTCATCCTGATAGAAGAGCAGTGACAACAGGTTTTCTTTTCTATATGGATTTCAAAAGACTGTTACTAAATTTGGTATCAGAAGTGTCTGTAATGATGCGAAAGTCCAGATCAGGTTCGGGAGCTGAGGTTAATGCATCAACTGCATTAGATGAAGAGAAACTACAGAAAATAATTGGTAAAGATGAGGCTTTTCAAGTTTTTAACACTGTTAGAAGCTCTCCTGCCTATTGGAAGACTGAAAATCAAATTTGATGGCTACGATAAGACAGCTGGGTATACCAACCCTTTTCATCACTTTATCGGCAGCGGAAACAAAATGGCTAGAACTTATAGTAATTTTGAAGAAAGTTGTCGATGGCGAGGACGTGACGGAGGAGGAAGCGGCACGGATATCCTCAGCAGATGTATACCGTTTGATTCAGTCAGACGCACCCACCTGCTCGAGATATTTTGACAGACGATTTCATCATCTTAAATCCACTTGGAAGCCTCCGCATGGCCCTTTCGGATATTATGCAATGAAAGATTACTACTACCGTATCGAATTTCAGAACCGTGGCAGTCCACACGTTCATATGATGGCTTGGTTGAAGGATGCACCAATTTGTGATCCTGAGAAAAATAACGAGTCAGATGTTTGTCAGTTTGCTGATCAAATTATTTCGTGCAAAAAGGTTGGCAACACTGAGGATCCCGTTTTGGCAAGTCTTGTAGAATCACGACAAACTCACAGACATTCGCACACTTGTTGGAAAAAAGGAATTAGATTCGGTGTCAAGATATGCAGGTTCGGTATACCCTTTTTTCCAATGGATCAAACAAGAGTAGTCCACCCTTTTCTGGATTACGATTGTTTGACTGGTGACGAGATTGAGACTAAAGAAGAGTATGCCAAATCTGGAAAAAAAATTAGAAAATATTTAGAAGAAAATCAAGCAATACTACTGAATTCAAGTATGACATTTGATGACTTCCTTTCAGAACTGGATATGGATTTGGAGCATTATCTCAAAGCTATTCAAACTACAATTTCATGCAGCAAAGTTATGTTAAAAAGAAGTGTCGCGGAAATAATCATCAACAACTACAGTCCTTTAATACTCAGTATGCATCGTGCAAACATTGATATTCAATATATTATGGACCCCTATGCTTGTTGTATCTATATGGTGAACTACATTAATAAGTCAGACAAAGGGATAACTCAGGTCTTAGATAAATCTTAACAGATAGTATCGAAGAAGGCTCACCTACAAAAACAATTCTGATAAATCTGACATCGAAGTTTTATAACTTAAATGAAGTTTCCGCACAAGAGGCCTCTTATAATCTTCTACAATTAAAAATGGTTGAGACGAGTGCTAAAACTATTTATATTCCTACAGGCCCAGAATCTTCTAGATCAAGTATGCTTAAACCTAAGGCCCAATTAGAGCAGCTACCCGAAAACTCAACTGATGTATATCAAAGAGGATGGGTGGAACACTACCAGTCATGACCTGATACTTTGAAAGATTTGAATCTTGCTCAATTCTGTACTTGGTAAGAATATTCAAAGAAAGAAAGAGGAAACAAGACGATTACAAGTGTAAATGAAGAGGATGACGACGCACAGCCTGATGAAGATATCGATCTTATCCAAGGTACCGACGATGTCTACAGTAACTGGATACAAGTTAAAAAATGACACTGGTTATGTGAAGAAACGAGGAAGACCAAAAATTATAAAATACTTTAGAAACAATATCGAAAAAGATCCCGATAGCTATTTTTACTCAGTAATCATGCTTTACTTTCCTTGGTATGATCAGAAAAATGATTTAGATGATGTCAATTGTAAACTGCTATTTGAAGAACATTCAGAACAAATATACGAGAATATGTCAGAATTTAGCAAAATACCGGACCAGACAGTTTTAAACTACATGGAACAAGCTGATATGAGACAGGAAGGAGGTGAATGTTTAAACGAAGAAGAACTAGAAGAACCAGTAGATGAAAATAATATGAATGATTTCAGCATGTACACCATGCCGGATGAAACAGATATTAATTTACAAACAAGATCTGGCACAGATACCCAGTCGAGAGAAAGATCCAGCGCCTCAAGCACTCCATCATCAGAAGGATTTGCTAGGCCAGATAAACTTGACAATACGTCACTTTTAAGTCTTTTAAACTGTGAGCAAAGGAACTGTTTTAATCACATAATCAATCATGTCAGACATGAAGATTGCAAATTAACACCTGTGCATCTGTTTATCACTGGTGGTGCCGGTACTGGTAAAAGTCTTTTGATCAGAGCTCTCTACCAGTCTTTGATCAGATTTTATGATGAGGATAGGGATGGAGATCTACAAAAATCTTCGGTAGCGCTATGTGCATTTACTGGTGAAGCGGCATACAATATAAACGGGCAAACAATACACTCTTTATTTCATCTTCCAATCAACCAAGAGGATATAAATTACTTATCAGCTGATGTGTCCAACAGTTTGTCGGTTGAGATGTCTGAACTCAAGGTAGTTATTTTGGACGAAATTAGTATGATTAGTTCGAGGCAATTCCTATGGATTGATAAGCAACTTCGTGACATTTTCCGTAATGACAAGCCATTTGGAGGATTACATATGCTTGTATTTGGTGATTTCTTGCAGTTACCACCCGTGCATGATTCCGCTATTCACTCTGGCTTTCCTAAAAACCCAACAAAGCATCTTCGGGTAACAGAATTATGGCATTCGTTCCACATTCATAGGCTGACCCAGATCATGAGGCAACGTGATGATGCTAAATTTGCTTTGGCACTAAACAACATGGCTCGTGGTACCATGACAGAAGATGACATTGCTTTATTTTAAAGTCGCACATTTAAGTCAGTACCAGCTCATGCTATTGATAGGGGTAATTTGGTTAGACTGCATCCAACGAATGCACTTGTAAATCAATGTAATGAAGAAACTGTCAGTATCATGAAAACAGAGCGGTTTGTTTCGATAGCATTTGATCAGTTTCATGGGCAAGGTGGCAACGTGGCTGGTAGAAAAGCATTGCTAGACTATGCGTCAAATAGTGACCTGCCTTATCAAAAAACCGGCGTATTAGCAACGAAGCTACAACTTCAACTTGAGGCAAGGTACATGATCACATGTAAAATTGACACTCTTGATGGTCTCGTAAATGTTACAACCGGATATCTTAAAAAAGTAGACTTGGGATTACCAGTAAATTCTGGTAGAGATGTTTCTGATGCAGTTTATAAACCTTTACGGCTGTGGCTCAAGATGGAAAATGATTTAAGCGGGCAAAAACGAAGAACGCATTTCAGAAAGTAAAGGCTATCCATCGGATTGGACTCCTTTCGATCCTGTTTCAAACAAATTTCAAAGAGGAAAAAAGGGTCAGCTGTCAATTAACTGAACTCAGTTTCCCATGGTGTTGGCAGAAGCTTTAACTATGCACAAGAGTCAAGGAGCCACTTATCAAAATGATGTACTTGATTTATCCAAAGGACCTTTACCGACAAGATCTTCTTTGTATGTTGCGTGTTCTCGAGCCACTAGTGCGGATGGGTTTTTAATAATCAAAAACGATGCATTCAAACCAACACTCCCACCAAAATCTACAGAGAATATATCCTTGGAGTTGATTAGACAAGAATCTGTAAAGCTCAATCCTGTATTTTTGCATTTGCAAGACCTGAATAAGAACAGAATGCAGTTGATAAGTCACAATGTTCAAAGTTTAGCAGCTCATGTCAACCAGATTACTACAGATAATGTTTACAGTTGCTCAGATATTTTACTTTTCAACGAAACGTGGATCACTCATAATCATGACATTCAAATACCTGATTTTGTTGAAGCCGGTCGTGTTGATGTAGTAGGTGATAATCCTAAACCATACGGATCCGTATGCTACATCAATAATCGAGTGTTGAAAGACATTGGGTCTTATGATGTGATAGAACAGCTATGGAGAGATGATGAAGGCTCAATTTCAATAGCAGGATTTGTGAGTGACTCGTTATCTGCTCTGTCTCTCTATATCTCGCCACGATGTAATTTAACATCTGCATTAATGGAATTAGATAATTGTTTATGCAAATTGAACTGTGAAAAAATTATTCTTGGAGGAGATTTTAATGTGGATTTGAGCAAAGCATCGCCCAAACGTACTGTGCTGTATGAAATGTTTTGTAGATATAATCTTAAATCTGCACTTCCTGACGTATTTAGTACAACAAACAAAGGTGTTGTGTTTTAAGGTAAAGTAAAAATTATAAAAAGACTATAGCAGTAGTTTGAGACTGTTTATAAGATGTCTTTATTAATAAATAAAATGTACGAGTATTTATATAAAAGACTTTCTGCTGTGTTCATATCTCTAGTGCTATCTTGAAGTTATCATTGATTAACCAAAAATGTATATGATTATTACATAGTCACTAATTTAGTCTTGTTCTAATAAATGTTAAGTCTTCTTAACTCTTTGCATTAAACTAAATTTTCAGTCTTTCTCAGACGTACTAAATTAGACTTGTGATGTAATATCCTTATAGTTCTTACTATGACATTTATTGTTAAGCTTATAGCACAAATGGTATCAGCATGGATGAATCTTTGTTAGCTCTAATATGGCTATAGCCTTGCTCGGCCACCACAAAAGGTACTCATATAGATAATATTTTTGTAAACTTTGATATAGAACAAAGTGGAAGATATATATCTTTAACATCCTATCACGATCCAATATTCGTAAAGTTTTATAAAATAAAAATATGTTTATTATATTATCCGCACGTGATTGGGTCCGCTGATGTAGAAAACGCCCCCGGAAAGACTGATAGGCTTTAACCGGCCCACTGGGGTTTTTTTTTTTTGTTATAGTTACTTACTTAATAATTTTATGCGTCCTTCTAAGCGAATATTTTTACAGACTCATTTTGATGTTACCTGAGTTAATACCAGCCTGGCACATGAACATTAGACCTAACATGGAGATGTTTTCTTCCCATGGTGTCTAATGAGAATCATTCATTAAAGTATATCACCTTACTTTTTTAGAATGTAACTTGCTACAAATCCACGGAAGCTTTTGGGGGGTTGAGTCAAAGCGCCAAGAGACCGCAAAATGGGGTTGCACCTTCATTGTTTGTTTGATTAAGTAAGCGTAAAAAATCTTGTGTAAAAAAATTAGTGCAACATTGATGACGGTGGTTACTAAACTTTGTCGTAAAGCCAGTCTAGTCATCTGACTCATCGGCGTTACAATCTTCAATCGCAGTATAATTCATTCCAATACTAGTACCTTACCGCAGCATAACCGCAGTACTGTGGCAAGTACTTAAAACATATAAATATTCATCTCTTTAATATTCAATAAACAATTATCTTTTATTTCAATCAAAGTCTGTCTCACAAGTTTAACTCAGGGAAATCTCTAGATTACTTTCCCATTATAAACTATAAGCCAATCCCTCACCTTATATTTAACGACCGACTTCAATCTTATTTTAACTTTGTGTGACGTATACCCGAATTGATACTGCTCCGCTATAACAAACTCTGGAAAAATAAATTCACGTCATCTTGCATTTGTCTACAGATATAAAAAATAATAAAGTTAGAGTTGTGGTATTTGACAAAATATTACAATCGAAAAGTAATGAGATAAAAGTATATCTTTATTCGAGGTAAAAATAGACTAAAAGAACTCTGCTGCTATGAAAATAATTGATCCTTTTTATATTGCACAACTCTCCTGAGTTTTAATGATGAGTCAACCTTTCTGGTTTTGGAATAGATCTATACTTTGTTTCCCGCCTTGGGTTAAATGAATACTACTCGTTAGAATTGTTTCCAGTTAGCGTTGTCCCATATCAACAGATCGGGAACATGAGTACTCTAATAAATCTTTAGTGTTACTAGACACATATTTATCAGATCATGCAACGGTTACTGTAAAAGATGCATACTTGTTTGTCAAGTGTAATTGGCAGTAGAACATTATAGTTGATCATTTATTCATTATCTTAGTAATGAATAAAATACGATCCCAAATATAAAATGTCTCATCGTTATTTGTATATTTGGTTGTAGAAGATAGGTATCCATTAATTCATACACTATTTTTTTATACTCTTTATCAGCAGTATAACTATATCAATATATAAGTAAATGAACCATTTATATTAATAGCTGTTCTATTCTCTCTCTGGGTAGCTAAGCCATTGAGAGAACTATTAATATTAAGTTTCTCTTTCTTATAATTCTTGATTTGATCTGAGAAGCTTCTCTTCTCGATCGGTGATATCGTAACTCAGTGGTATAGCATTCTGTATCCAACTGTCATTCGTATATCGTGTTTAGGCCAATCATGCAATCTTTAATATAGAAGTATGTACTCGTAGTAGGAGAAGTTGTATAGCAGTATACAAGTGTATGCTGGTATGCAACATCAAAGGTTGTTTTAATTTCATAGTTTTATTTATTTAAACGATTTGCTTATTTATTCTTAAGTGAATCGTACCCAAATACGACAAGAGTGCCACTTTTCCCTCCGTACAAAAACTATAGTTTTGTACGACAAGAAAGACATCAAGCTATTATAACAATCCCTAAGACCAAAGAGACAACACAGAGCCCTCAACCAATCTTAATCCGCATTCGACGTCCAACGACTAACCTTTTACACTCGAACGTCACCAACCAAAACTGCTCATTAGGTGCAGATTCCGAGGAATCTACGGCACATCTTGAGGAGAACATTGACAGAACTACCAGCTCTTCCGTTAATTCTCTGACAATATTTGAACCCTCTTTCTTGACCTGTAAACCAGCAATCAAACGGCCTTTTATTGACTCCACAATTGTAAGGCTGTTTGACGACAATATTACCCGCTATAAAAAATTCACTGTAGCTAGAACTCCTTCGCCAAACCAACTCTCTCAAATTGCATACCACCCACACATAATGCAAAACAATACGCTTCCTCGCAATAAACCACCAACAGCTAACGAACGCGACGTGGACTGTCCTGAAACCCTCCCATCACATGCTAACCTTACTGACATGGAGGACCTCTCAATGGAGAACATCTTCCAGTTTGCTGGCACTTCAAAAGACTTACTATCTCAAAGTAGTCTTCCCGAGGTACCCAGTAACAACTCTTCTTTTAACAGTGAGACACCTAAATGGGTTTCTGATATGCAAGTTCAGATAAATCGATTAGTTTCCCTTTTTGAAGCATCTCTTAAAGAAAATTTGACAATCCGTCAGGAACTCAAACAATCGAATGGCCGTATATTGGCGTGGAACAAAAAATCTCTGGCATCCGAAATGCTGGAAATTTTGACTTTACTGTACCTGAAAACTTCATCCAGAAACTCGGAAGTAATGCTTCCAAGTATTCAGATACTAATGCATCAAGCAATAATTTTACTCGCAACAAGTCATCCAACAATCATTCCACACCATTAGACTCAGCGAAGCAATCGACCGCTGATTGTAACACCACCAAAGCTACTAAAATTAATAATGAGCTTCCTAAGACCACCTTTGCAAACATGACTAAAAAGCCGGTCCCATTCAAAACTCCTCGTAAGCGAACTACGTCTAAACAACGTAAAGCAGCTGCTCGCATCTTTGAAGCTCCTGCCGAAACAACGTCTTCTAATGCGTTCCTATATCTATACTTACCCAATAAATATAGAGTCCGCATTAAGGAATTTCGCCGAAAACTTCAAACAATGGGTATTGACAACGGCCGCATACTCGACATTCATTACCCTGCACGCGGAGTAGTAGCTCTCTTAATCCACCATAGTTATCAAGTTGAGTTGGACTCCATCTTCACGAAATCTGACATTACACCGGTTAAACAATTTGATCCAACTGCAGCTACCCACGTCAATGATCCTTCACTCCGTCACCTTACAGCTGACAAACGCGCAAGTAAAGCTGTCGAATTCCATCAGACTCGTCTTATCCTAGGTCTAAAATTTATTAGAAGCTACCTCGGCAGAACGGTGGCCTGAGACTTTGTCAGTCGAGGATGGATCACTGAAGAACAGGCGCAATCGGTGCTTTCAGCTACCCGTAGTGGAAACGATAACATCAAGACACCCGACAATATACCCAATAATCTTAATGTCGACACACCCAGCAACTTTGACTCTAGTTCAAGCGGGTTAGAACATGGAACTGACCGCATGGAATCAGACAAAGTCGAGGACGAACATATGGATACTGAAGATGAAACCCCCAACAACTCCTTGCCTGGTGCCGGTCAACCAGCCCACCGACAATAAATGAGTACTCTAACTGATACCTCAAACCTTATGCCAACATATGATATTCCTATGCTTAACTATACCTCTAAGCCTATTGACACAACTATACCTTTAGCTTCTAACCAAAACTATCAATCTAACTCTGCCAGTAATCGACAGAAAACAAACCTATTTCAGACAACGAATCTAAAAATTGGATCCCTCAACTGTCGTAGCTTAGCTTTAACTTCTTATCCAAGCACCCGCCGGAAATTTACTCGCTACTTTCGATCTCTTAAATACGACTTAATTAGTTTCCAAGAAGTCCGAACCAAAGACAGCAATATTCTAGACTCCCTGAATATGGAATTACAAGCTAAAGACTCTATTTGGACACAACACGTTGGAATCGTTAATTTTAACCCAAACATTCGGATTACTCCTATCTTCATCACCCACACCAAGCATGCTGTTTTTGTTCAAGTACACCACATCAACCATCATCTTGAACCAATCTTCTTACTCAACCTGTATGCTCCTAGCCAACCGAGTCCTAAGAAACAATTTTATAACGATATTATCGAACTGCCTTTATTTAAGGATGAAACGGATATAGCATATTTTACTAAATATTCGAATTTCATGATCACAGGTGACTTTAACTATCATCATTACACATCCTATCGATCTTCGAATTCGCCCTCTCCTCACCCTATTATATCTTGGAAACAAATCATCAGCCAACATCTCTATGACTGCATCAATTCGGATGATGTAAGTGAGAAGTTCTCTATTGACAACCCCCATATCACTTTTAGTCGGGGAAATTCACGCACAACCATCGATTATATTTTGCATCTCTCACAATAAAAGCCAGTATTACCACATCTGGTGTTAATTTTATCAATACGGATTGGACGGATCATGCTTTATTATCCATCGATCTTGTTCTGGTAAGCAAGAAACACGGTAAAGGTATTTATCGAGCGAATCTGTCACGGACGGAGACAGGAACAAGACACAGAAACTACTTGGCGACACGAGGGGGACAATTGGTTACATTAAATTATAGTTTAGTTAGTATGAGAGGGAGGGGGTTAGAACTAAGATCCAGAATAACGTTTTTCTAATAAATAACTAGCATCTATTTATACTATTTCTTATACATGGGAAAAACTATGATGGGTTTAAATTATAAACTAACAAGGGACTTTACGGAACAGGTATCATGAGCAGATTATTGACAAGGATAAGTAATTGAGATTTGACGAGTAGTAACGGGCTGGATTTAGGTGGCATTGAATAATATAATGGTTCGGGGAATATTTATGGTCTGATACGGGCGGGAAAACTGGATTAGGAATAAAAGTAATAGGTGATCGGGAAAAGGTTTACTAAGGTTGAGTCAGACAGGAGGCGGGAGTAATATTGAGAGACAGATTGTTGTGATCGAGCTTATATACAGATATAACTCTATCATCAATTCTTTCTTTCTTCTTTGATAACCTTTCTATAAATCATTATTGCATTACTCTTAAAATCAAATACATGCTATTACACTCTATTTTACTACGCATTGATTACTCATCAATATATAGAAAACAATAGTCATACATTTATTCCAGATAATACAATCCAATGATATGATCGCTCGTCAATAACAAGATTCTCGAAGGTACCATGAGATGCTCGATCTTTAATTGACAATACGCCTATTTGTATATTTGACAGGTTTCACTTAAATGATTGATATTCAGCCAGCCCTGAATATGTATATAAAGAACCCAATTTATTGTATAATAAAGACATTAGTTTATTTTTGCAGTTTGATAATTTTACTTCGTCAAATTTCTTTATTTTTATTCTTAATTCGTTGCTTTATCTCTCGAATTTCTCACAGATTAATGATATGTTTTATAAGGAGTTCGGTGGCGGACAAGATATACTGATATGATTTTTGGTACAAGGTTTACAGGGAGTTTGGTAGCGGACAAGATATACAGATATATTACTTTTGGTACAAGGTTTTACAGGGAGTTTGGTAGCGGACAAGATATACTGATATTAATTTATAGGGCAAGGTTTCACAAGGGGTTAAGATCATGGTTACATTATGCAGGCAATAAACAGGGCGAGTAAGGTCATGACACAGAACATGTTTTTGTCACCTGTCCCCAAAAATGGTCCGTATGGGCTTCCATATTGCTTCTTTTCAATCAGCTCCAAGATCTATCAACGACTGAATAACAAACAGTTATAGTCCAAAGTATTTTCCAGCTCAAATTCCAAGGTCTAATCACTACAATACCTCATTGCAACTTCATTCAACTGCTAGGTTCGACTATCCATTCAATTTGGCTGTCACACTTGAATGAGATTTTTCGTGATACTCCGTTTCACGTCGACACTACAATCAATCGCATCCAACATACTGTTGCCTCTCTTCTCATTGAACAAGAAGAGGATATGGACATTTCAAAAACATAACAAAAAAAATAATACGAAAAAGACAAAAACCAAAAATACTCCCCCCACCTCAATCGCCTCATCTTCATGTGATAGTTGAGGATAGAAATAAAATAAAGAAAAACAATAAAGTACTTTGAAACTGCTTATAGGTTTTATTAAGAGTAAAAGTAATTCAGAGATTGAGAGGGTTCTATTCTAACCATCAGTTTGCATATTTATATATGTCAAGAGAAGTCGGATTATGAATTTAGTTTGATGGATAAGTTACACAGCACTAAAATAGTGCTTGTAGTTGGATATGATATAATGTATAAGAATCTAGTTCGTGTTGTGATGTAATAATGTATGGGATG
>JAEPRD010000283.1:0-22606 GCA_016758985.1 Mucor saturninus | reverse complement strand
TTTTAAACTTACAATTGTCTTCTAATCATCTCAAAACTCTGCAACTCTACTCTACAATACTCAAATCATCTCAAAACTCTGCAACTCTACAATACTCAAATCATCTCAAAACTCTGAAACTCTACAAACATACTCAAATCTTCTCAAAACTATAAAACTCTACAAACATATTCAAATCATCTCAAAACTCTAAAACTCTACAAACATACTCAAATCAAGTTAATACAAAAAAAAAAAAAAAAAAAAAAAAAAAAAAAAAAAAAAAAAAAAAAATATACTCAAATCATCTCAAAACTCTGCAACTTTACAATTATACTCAAATCATCCCAAAACTCTGAAACTCTACTAAAGGTAAGCACATTATCTTTGTTTACGAATTTTTTATTAACTTGTGTTACATAACTAATAGGTATACTATTCTTCGTACAAAAATTCACATCCAACTATACTCAAATCATCTCAAGACTCTGCAACTCTACAAACATACTCAAGGCATCTCAAGACTCTGCAACTCTACAATTATACTCAAGGTATCTCAAGACTCTGCAACTCTACAAGCATACTCAAGGCATCTCAAGACTCTACAACTCTACAAGTATACTCAAATCATCTCAAGACTCTGCAACTCTACAAACATACTCAAGGCATCTCAAGACTCTGCAACTATACAATTATACTCAAGGTATCTCAAGACTCTGCAACTCTACAAGCATACTCAAGGCATCTCAAGACTCTGCAACTCTACAAGCATACTCAAGGCATCTCAAGACTCTGCAACTCTACAAACATACTCAAATATTCCCAAATTCCATCAAGTCTCTATAAAGGTCCCCCTTCCAAGGCGTCGGAGCTATGTTATCTTGACCCCGGATAAGGCGCGGAGAATTCAAGGCGGCTGCTCAACTTCTGTCTTCTTCTGGTCTTCTTTTATTCGTGGTGCAGTTGAAGCTAGTGGTCTGGCGTGACTAGACCCAGTGAGAGCTTATAGCTGTATTCACGCTATATATGTGACTCCTGGGCTTGGGAGGCTAACAATCCGTTAGTGTAGGCAATAATCCTCAATTGGTAGTCTACTTAGTGTAGGCAATGATTCCAAATGGTAGTCTCCACATAGTTACGATTATATTATTCCCTGCGAATGGGGGTTGAGTTTTATGAGTAATTTTTTGTAGCAGCTTGTTTTATTTTTCGGCTTTTTTCCTGGCTCTTGGTGATTCCCTCTTACTGTCTTGGCTCTTGGTGATTCCCTTTTACTGTCTTGTATCTTCTTTTTACTTGGCCCAATTCCATCTTTTATTTTTAACACATCAATCCCAATAAATATTGCCTTTGTATACTTGATTTTATTTTTAATTATTTTGTTCTGCTTATGACATGAGAATTTTTTACGGGTCTCTTAGGGACAGCCATTTTTCTTAGGGACAACCAAGGTGCCCGTAGTCGTAATGTTGGGATTATGATACTTTTATAGACATCAAGAGGTCAATATAACTTAACAACTCGAAATATATATACATTTATTACAACCAACATAGTGTAAACCAGTACATGTGTTTTACAGCTTACTTTCAGCTTTTCGTTTGGACTTTACCTTAATATTTCTGCGTAAGATTAAGATCAAACGAGCTCAAAGGCGGAAGAGTGATAATAAAATTGTCAAAATAAGTATAAATTGTTTAATATACATTTATTCGTAATTGTTACACTGTTTTGATTGTATATCCTTGTTCCCAGGTCTACAGAACATCCAAATCACAAATTTTACGTTGCGACTACGTGCACTTTGACTGTCCCTAAGAAAAGCGTAATAATAATAATAATGAGGTTGATTCATCATACGCTTAGGTCCTGGACGCGCTTCATGAGGATCTCTCTTTGGTCCCACTTTTGGGCCTGGTTTACTTTTAGGAACACCTTCATTTTTATTTGAGGAGCTACCACTGAACATATTTTGAATAAAAATTAAATAAAATTATCAAAAAGCAAATTGTGTATCCAGGGATGTTAAATATATATATGAATGAGTACTATTTGCTGTCGAAATATAAATGTATTTGTTTATTCTAATGTGCAAAGTTTAATAAAAAATAAACATTAGTGACATTTAATCTAATTTCCTTTTTGGTTTACAGCGGTTCTGGCCTTCTGGTTGGCTTTTCCTGTGGATGTACACTGCTTTTTTCTTACACTGGTCTTCACAATCAATCTCATCCAAATCACATTTTTGATCAGACCATGGGTAATACAGCATCATCATATGATAAACGTAGTCCTTTGGGTTCTTGTCACTGCGTGGTCTGTGATACTTTAGATAGTAAAGAATTTACACAAGGCGGGGGCAGGAAAGAATACTGTCCATATACTGATGGAGATTGTGTTGCTGGTGTTGGACGTACAACTCCTATAAAGCCACACGTATGTATATAGTTTGATGTATTTAATCAAGTCAACCAAAATAGAATTCATTTATTCAGTCTAACTTATAGTACCACCAAATTTTTATAGCACTCTTGACAAAAATTATACCCTATTCCATATACAAGAAACTCTGAACATGCTTGTTAGAAACATGACCCAGTCTTCTTCCCTCCTCATTTGGACATTTTAACGGTTTGAGTACCGAATTCATTTACTCTTTTTATGTTTTTGTTTAGATTCATGAACTCTGTCAGGTTATTCTAGTTTTTTTTGCTTAGTTGAAACCAGAGGTTTTATTGTCTCTTGGTGTATTGGGGAAGCTGCTATAGTGTAGTGCCAATTCGTTATTTTACAAAATTATTTATGAGAAAACATGCTGAAGTGCGTTCTACTACATTTGAAAGTATTCTAAAAAGTATACCACTTAATTTTAAACTTGTTCGTAATCCATCATGAATTCAAAGTTTTTCTACATGTAGCAAACCCGAGAAAAACAAGAAAAAAAGCGCCGGAATTTATATAAATTTTAAAAATGACATCATGAGGCACATTTTTCGACCAATGGAATCGGCCCAAAAGTCTAACTACACATCCATCCTTCTGTGATTTATCAGTTTAAAATACAGACATCAAACAACGCTGAATTGATTGAGAAACACTAACTGGGGGACATTGTTCCCTTTCTAAAATTTACATAATTACACAATGGCCCCAAGTGATTACAGTGATTTTTTTATGACCATATGTATCATTAACCTTACAAACAAGGAAGGCATCATAGAAGATCCACCGGATGATGATTCTATTTCTACCATCATATTGTATGACAGAGAATGTGCTTGTTCGTCAGTTGTCATGTTGAATTTTACCGTTTAAAAAAGAGTTTGTCATTCTCACTACAAAGTGGTTTTTGTTTTAGCTGACATGCATCTTCATGCCTTAATGAACTTTTGAAGTATGTGGGTATTAAGATATCAAAGTTCCATCGTGTGCAGAAGTGCTTGGTGATTTCTAAAACAGTTTTTCACTTGAATCCTTCAAGCCATGTTTTAATAATAAGAGTGTGCAAGCCAAGAGCCAAAGAATACCTGATTCTCAAATAACATGTCTTCGTGTAAAAAAAATTATACTCATGACTCTACAAGACATAAACAGCCAATGTCAAACTTGCACTTTTCAATTTATTAATGCGTATAGAATAAACCCTTGATTTGTACATTCTGGCACGATGTACATTCAGACAAGCTTTTTTTGACAGCCAGGCACTTAAAAAAAATAACTTAAAATATTGTTTTTATCCGTTACACAAAAAGAACATTTCGCATACAAAAGTAAAACTTTAATGCTCATTTTCTCGACATCCAATGAAGAAAGTAACTATGATACGCACACGGATGTGATGAGAATTTGACGGATTATTCAAAGGATAATACATATGTCCAAAAAGTAGTAAAAAAAAAATTAAGTTTGTAAAAGTAGCCTAGACAAAATCAACAAAATAAACAAAAGAAAAAAAAAAAAAAAAAAATTGTCTAAAAGGGAAACTGCTGCGAAAAAAACGCTCTTTATCTTTTTTATCTTCTCATTAGATTAGAACAGAGATGTTAGCATGGCTTCAGCACAAGGAAGACACTCTCGTCTCTGTTCGTTTCCGTTAAGCCTGTTCACTACATTACAGATCGGGCAGTGTTCCAAAGGCCGTAGTAATCCCTAATAAGATTACATTGAGGAGTCTGCTGGTTGTCAAAGTCGCTAGGCAATGGTCTCGGCTGTTGCCTGTATCGCTTCATTCGGATTCGGTACAACAATCTGACTGGGGCTTGTCGCCCTCTATGTTCCAGGAACTTCTTACTAAAACTAGTGCCACACCCGGTTGCTTGGTGGAGGGTGGATTTAGGAGCATATTACTAGACGGTGGATGGTCGTAGCCGTTTGAAGCCAGTCGATACGTTCTTAGTCATTGGAGTTGGTGTGGGTTGTTATCTTTGGTCGGGATCTGATGACAGTAGGAAGTTTAGTGCCCGAATGCATCTTGTAAGTACTGCCTTGTTTACGTCTACGTTAGAGATATTGCATTCTATAGGCAGCCGCCTGTTGGACAGTCACCTCATTTACACGGAATGTTAACCTTAAAGCCAATTACTCCAATTACTCGTCCAGGTGCGGCTGCTACGATTCAGCTGCCAGGGTAAAAAGCACCACCTCAACATGGTGTAGGGGGTATTTGGTCCTGATGATTCTTATGTTACGCATTGTGGGTAGGTAGCATGTAGGATAATCAGGTTCTGTATTGAAGATGGTTTATCGGAAACATATTTATTTTTTGGGTCAGGATGTGCTTCCACCTTCTCGTGGTCTGGCCTGTTAACCAGCTATTCTATGTTGGGAACTAGGAGAAGCACTTATTAGCATAGTTTTTATCATAAAAAACAAATAAATTATATTTTTTTTCTCTTTTTTCCTTTGACTTGACCATAATAATTAAGACTTATATGCTCATCATAAATTTTACAAAACCTTAGTATAAGAAGAAATGCGGAGAGCAAGGATTCTATTAAAGATATAATGCAATGCTTTTATCCTAATAATAGACAACATACATATTTTTGATATTAGTAGTATACATTCTTTTTTTTTTTTTTTTTTTTTTTTGTTGATGTCAAGTAATCTTGTATACAAAAAGGAGCAATCATAGCCACCAAGAAAAGTTTAATCTTAATGAGGCTCAATAACGTGAATGCTTTTACTAAAAGTTTGACTGTTGACATATTGAAAGTTAAGAATGTAATCAACTAAAGTAGCCTTTGTCGCAATCAGACAATGTTTTGTTTGTATGTAGGGGATGATTGTTTGCTGCTCATCTGAGCGATATGGGTTAAAAATTAACATACACCCCCTTATCATCTAAAGGCAACAATGATAAGTAATATCTAAAAGATATTGGACCCACTCTTTCCACTTTTTTCTATACACCTCTCTTATAAACAATGAGCTTTAAGATTTTTATTGCATGAGGGCATAGAAAAAAAAATATTATCGACTGTACGTTTTTTTGCCCACAAGCCCACCATATTATTAAGACTATTTATTTGCGCCTTTTAAAGGAAAAAATTATTGTTTGTGTCTGTCAAGTAGTTTGCGTTAACAAAAACTGTCCGAGACGCATGCATAACAAGTCAACCACGTCAAATCGAGACCAAAATGGTGCGTTAAACATTGCGCTGATAGGATTCTCAGCATTAGTTTCAGAAGATGGTCTTACTCTCCCACCTTTCCGCCGTGGTGTTAATAATCCAAATAAGTAAATAACCAAAACTCTAAATATACTTTTTACTAACATAATCTGTTCAAGGTTCAACTTATCAAAAAATCTCATGCAAGCCAGATTAGCTATGCAAAGATCTCCGGGTGAGCCGGCAACTAATTTTTCTTTGCGACTTGCCACCCCAGACATGTCATATAAGCCATGCTTTAACCAGGACAGTAAGTGGCTACGAACAGCTGGTGATATTCAATTATACGAATTGCAACATACAAAGAGTGATTTTTTCCAATTGACGACTTTAATATAACTATTTGTTTTTTATTTTTAACGGATATTGCTTGCTGACGTAATCTTTAACATTAAACTGTTCAAGCTTAACAACATTAGGAAAAAATACATTAGGGGCTCTCCCTAATATGGATATGTTATATAAGAGTAATCCTGAAATGGCTCTATCATACGCTTTCTTTCTGTTTGGTAATTTAATTCAAATTTTCTCATGATCAATCAAAAAAAGAACAAGGGAAAACAGAAAGCTGTAATGCAAAGTAGGCAAGTCTCTATTTCAAATTTTCTAAGTGACAACTCGACTTCTGCCGACCTGGAACACACTCAATATATTGAGAGTGACATTAACCAAATAGCGGTAATACTTGATCTTGGTTTTAACTGTATACGTTATTGATATTATATTTAAATAGACTCGAAATTTTTTATCAAGTTCGGCTATTGATGTTCCTGAAGCATCGATCCTTGCTGACGGCAATTTTTCGACGAGTGATTCTTTAGTTGATGAGGATAACTCCGACGAGGATGATGGTGATGATAACGACGCCGAAAGTGAACAGTTTCAAGAAAATTTGACTAGAAACAGTGCCTTATTTCAGTACTTTGAAAAAGTTCAATCCGATTTATCAAAGACTAAATATCCTCCCCCTTATTCTTCAAAAACATTTTGGATTCGTCCCATGGATACGTATTTTGCTATACAACTTAAAAGCCCTTTAAGTGAATTATACAAGCCAGACATATTCCTTTGGCATCCTCACCATCTCCTGCAAAATGGTTATAAAGATCTGAAATGTATTTCGGAACAATGTTCTGGAAACGTTACGTCAAAAGGCTACTATAAGGATCCACATGCAAGGCGCGCAGTAGGTCTCACAAGGTAAATGAATTATTTCAATTGATAGATTTAGACATTTGTATTGATTTCCCTAGATGTTTTTATATTATGTCATACCGATATGCATGTTCTTCATGTAAAGTAACCTTTAATGCTCATGATCCTAAATTGATGGTACAACTTCCAATTGAATTGCAAGAAGCTTTCCCTGCAATCATAACCCACAAAGGTGCGGTATCTCGTGAAGTCGCAGATCTTCTTAGACCTTGTGTACAGAATTCGGTCGGACCAAAGCGTTTTTCTAAAATTATCAGAGAGCTTCACATGCTCGAGCATGATAGACTGGAGTTGATCTACTTGACAAATATATTGAAGAAGAAGAAAAAGGAAGCTGAAGGGGTTGGGGCTTTTTTCAAATCTGCACCCACCATTTACGCACCCTTTTCATCTTTTGACGATCAATCAGGATATGCTGGCTATGTTCCAACGCCTGTCTACTTTAGAACGCTTTACACAAGCATCATTGAAAAATTAAGACCATTTATGGACAAAATGCTCATGTTGACTGGTGGAAAGATCATTCGTGGTGATCACTCTTTTAAAATTGGTAATGCCAGCACCACTCATCAATTATATCAATTAACTCTGACTGAAATTTTTAGTTAACCATATTGCCAAGATTGAAAAATCCAGTGCCTTCACAGCACTTTATACAGTAGTCAATGAGTACGAGGAAATTCGGTTGATGTCATTGGTTCCATCCAAGTCCCACTCGTACTTGAAATGGTCATTTGAAAAAATGTATGAGGCTTACAAGATGTACGGACACGAGCTTCCCACTGTTTTTTTTACTGACGATGTACGTGCTGATAGACGGTTTATTGAAAGCGTCATTCCATCTTTAACTGCAGGAGTTCAAAAGCAGTCTTACAAGAGCATCGATTCAAATTACAAGACGTTGCCAGAACTGGAATTGCCAGACTTTGTAAACGTTGGTTATTTCAATCAATTCTTGCAGATCGAAACTGTCATTTCCGACCTTAATGATAAGCTCTCCATTGAGTGTGAAGGTACCATTGCGGTTGGCTTTGATTGTGAGTGGAGCTTTGATGAGGAAACAAGTAGGGTTTCTAATGGTGTTGATACTATACAAATCGCGTATGGCAATGAAATTTTCGTTTTACACCTTAATCAGGAGTGGTCCAATTTACCTCAGTCACTAAAATTATTTTTGAGCAACAAAAATATTTTAAAGGTTGGGAAAAATGTTTCTGGAGACCTCAACAGAATTGAACGTACTTTTTCTGGTGTCAAATGCCAAGCGCCCATTGAACTGGGAAAATTTTGTAAAAACAGAGGATTGATTGAACACGGCAAATTTAGCTTGTCAGATATATCCGCTAAAGTGTTGGGTTACCAGTTAAATAAAGACGAAAGACTAGGAAATTGGAGCGTGCCCCGTTTATCTGATCTTCAATTAAAGTATGCTGCTTTGGACGCATGGGCTTCCCTCAGAATTTTTGAAGAGGCTAAGCTAGTTCCAGAAGTAGGAACACGTTTGGCTTCTAACAGTGTGGTTGTACCTGGTACGTACGTTCGGTTCAGACCCAGAGGAGAGAACAACTACGTTGCGTTGGGCCGTATTGATGAGCAAAAAGAAGAAGACTGGAAAGAGTTTAAATCGTTACAAAAAAGTGCATCAGGAACCCGTGTGATTGTAACAATTTTGCATGTACCATCTCCAGCTTTCATACCCAGTAGACTAGGAAAGTCCTTGGCCTCATATCTTCCTGTACCATTCAAGCTTCCAATTTTGAAATCAGAATTAGAAACTGAATCCGAAGAAATTGTCAATGGATGTATCAATCGTGATATTAGTGGTAACAATAATTCCGTGGCCAGAAGTACGATCATTGAAGATATAGAAGATGATAGTACATCCAACGCACAAGTCCTCACTAACGAGCAAATCCGGGAAGAGCTGAACTCGATGTTCGAAGATTGTGTCTCTGATGTCGATCAATCTAGTTTTGAGTATGGTTACAAAAAAATTATGACCATCAAAAACCTAAACGATACGCTTAACCAAGACAGAGTATTCAGCCGGGTCATTAAAGATGTTTTTCACTTAATGGATCTCATTAAAACTCCATCAAATCATGGATTGCAAGTTGAATTTTCAAGGCGATTCCGTGATGTTCTTTTGGTGCTGGATGCTGAAGACAAAACGAAGGTTGAAAAAGTATTGAAAGAAAACATGGGTACGACATCGGATGAAAAAATGAAGTATGATTCGGATTGGATTTGGAAACGGGTCAAAAGAAGAGTTAGAGAGCCATGTTCGTTGTTTACTCAACTCAAAACGTTGTTTCTTACGTTTGGGCCAATGAAGTGCTCCGTGACAGGAAGTGCTCTTTTCGATCATGTTGCATGGAATCAAGTTGCAAATATTCTTCATTCGGTAAACCTTGGTCATGTCTCTGATCCTCCAGATGTTGTGCTGTATGTGGTATTTGACAAAATATTACAATAGAAAAGTAATGAGATAAAAGTATATCTTTATTGGAGGTAAAAATAGACTAAAAGAACTCTGCTGCTATGAAAATAATTGATCCTTTTTATATTGCACAACTCTCCTGAGTTTTAATGATGAGTCAACCTTTCTGGTTTTGGAATAGATCTATACTTTGTTTCCCGCCTTGGGTTAAATGAATACTACTCGTTAGAATTATTTCCAGTTAACGTTGTCCCATATCAACAGATCGGGAACATGAGTACTCTAATAAATCTTTAGTGTTACTAGACACATATTTATCAGATCATGCAACGGTTACTGTAAAAGATGCATACTTGTTTGTCAAGTGTAATTGGCAGTAGAACATTATAGTTGATCATTTATTCATTATCTTTGTAATGAATAAAATACGATCCCAAATATAAAATGTCTTATCGTTATTTGTATATTTGGTTGTAGAAGATAGGTATCCATTAATTCATACACTATTTCTTTATACTCTTTATCAGCAGTATAAATATATCAATATATAAGTAAATGAACCATTTATATTAATAGCTGTTCTATTCTCTCTCTGGGTAGCTAAGCCATTGAGAGAACTATTAATATTAAGTTTCTCTTTCTTATAATTCTTGATTTGATCTGAGAAGCTTCTCTTCTCGATCGGTGATATCGTAACTCAGTGGTATAACATTCTGTATCCAACTGTCATTCGTATATCGTGTTTAGGCCAATCATGCAATCTTTAATATAGAAGTATGTACTCGTAGTAGGAGAAGTTGTATAGCAGTATACAAGTGTATGCTGGTATGCAACATCAAAGGTTGTTTTACTTTCATAGTTTTATTTATTTAAACGATTTGCTTATTTATTCTTAAGTGAATCGTACCCAAATACGACACTGTACATGAAAATGGGAATTGACAAGTATGGTTTACAAAAGTATCACTGCTTGCGTGGAACAAACTCTTTGGAAGGGGGAATCCATAGACATATAATTAAAAAATTTGGTTCGTATGGTGCTGGGCCAGCCTTAACAGACAGTGCTCTCGCCGAATTTAGAATGCGACACAATCTTGATGTAAGTATTGGCTTTGGTATATCATGTTTCTCATCAAATAAGCTAAAAATTAATTTAGGTTGGAACAGCAAACAGATTTCTTCGTAACTATCGCTCCCATTACGATCCTTGGTTAACCCAAGTCATACATGAAAAACGACTTCTTTTAAATTTCCCCACTGATGTCAACCAAGTTGCAGTTGGATTGAATTCATTGCTGTACCGTGGCTCCGAAGAATCTTTTGGGATATGCCCTCTACCCACTGACGTTATGAGCCAATTACACATCAAACAAGGTATGGTGGTTAATATGACTTGAAGTCAAAAGCGTAACATGAGCTAACAATGTTTTAGACCCGAAGAAAAATATCCCCCGGAGAGTCCCTGATGGTAATTGTGCAAATGATATAACCATTCCAAATATGAAGTCCATCGTCTATCACACTATAGGATCAACCCTGCGTGTGAAATTTGACAGATTTAAATATATTGCAAATCTACAACAAGTATTGTATCCTGTACTCCCTGTTTTGACAAATGAAGAAAAGGCATTGTTTAATATGATACTGCTTAAACATTACACGCCCACCAACTCTATGCCCAATTTTTACACTATCGCTATCTCTTGGAATTCATCAACCAAAGAAAACATGGAACTTAGAGTTGACGGTATGACTATTTTTTATAAAACACCGGAGCATCTCAAATTGTACTTCAGTCAATGGAAAAAGAATAGAGCAGCTGCTGAGTCAAGGTCGACTTTTATGAAAATATTGAAAAATGTCCAAGCCAATATCTGTCGGCTAAATACAGCATCAAATATACAGTCTATGGTCCCAGAGAGACATTATCTGAATCCAGATCCTCAGCATATGTCATATAATAATTCACTCTATGTCCAACCTAACAACATTCCACCTCATGTCACAAACCGAAGACCACGTCCACTCAACCATTTACAATTGGAGGTAATTGAATTTAATCCAATGATTCCTCAAATTAATACAACCAATATCCCCTCATTTAATCAGCATCAATATACTTCCTTACCTCAAGAAGTAAATATTGTCTCAAACAGTAGACCCGTAAGTAATTTGTTAGAGATTGAGGCCAAAAAATGGTATGCCATTTCCAAATATTAATTGATATTTTAATATATAGAATTCATCGTATAGAAGTTGTGCTAAATCACACATATAGATTATACATATAATAAATTCATATCTCATCATCACTGATAAATGATAGCTAAATCATGATCAGGCATAAAAAAGGAATTCTCTAAAGACGGTCACTACTTTAAAGTGTCACGGTATTGTAACACCAATGTCCAAACTTAAGACATGTTATTGTTATTATTTCTCTACTGACTATGCGTAGCACTAATTCTCCAATATAGATATTGTTATTGATAGCATACTCAAGTTGTTAAGAGTAGTATCCTCAGCCTCGTCCATTCCATTTATTATAAATACTCTTTATTTTTCCTCTTCCTAAATCTTTAGTTAACTTTAACATCAATAAACTCTGACAAGAATTCTAATTGATCCTATTGTTTTTTATACTTTTTTTCTGCAAAACTATCCTATTTCAAGCCTACTTTTGCTACAGAAGTATCCTACCCGCACAACAACAAACCATGCCTCCTGAACGACTTATTAAAAGAACTAAAAGAATTAGGGTTTGTCAGGTTTGTAAGCGTGAATCTCCTGGAGAAAGAAATAGAAAGCTATGCGTGAATCAATCTTCTTCAGAAAGCTAGAATTCACTATGTCAAAATCTCATGTTATTTAAACTTCACGTCGACTCTATGCCATCCTATGCTACATTTTTTCAACACCTATGCCTTATTTACAATCTAAGCCTTCTTATGCCGTATGCAATCTAAATGATAAACTATATTTTGTCCCCTATCTTCAAGCTATGAAAAACTTGCCACTTTTATGCTCACACACATTTATTATATTAAATAACTCGATAATTCAATTATGTAATGAATTTCTTAATTTTATTCTTTTCTCTCCTTTTTTTTCTCCTCCCCCCAGGTATGTCACACAAGCCCGATTTTAACCCAAAAACTTTACTCAGACAATTTATCTTGCATGATGCTAAATTTTAGCATTGTGTTGCAACGAACTGTATATTTTCCCAGTATATTTTTAACCCAATTTATTTTATCGAACTAGTATTATTATTTTTATCAATTATCCGTTTTATTCAGGGTATCGTTACCGATCCTTCTAACAGAGCAAAACTATAAAAGCTCAAATAATTATCAATCATAAATAAAAACATTGGGATTTTACTATATACTTTTTATCATAACTTGCCTATCAAATATTATATCTTCTATATATAATTGGCCTATTATCTTACTGTCTCCCTAGAAAAACCTAAGCCTTAGTCTCTTTTTCTCTGTATCTGTCTATCAAGAACTTTTTATTTTGTTTTACTTAACTGGATCGTTACCGTAATCTCTTCTTCCGGATTCAAAACAAACCATTAAATTGAAACCCCGAAGCACACATCCAATTAACACAAAAAAGCATCCATCCATTACCATAATGAAGACTGACAGCCCAACGGTCTCCAAATCCATCAAGCGCATGAGCAAGCCTTATGGTGAGGAGTCAACCCAGCCTCTATTAGCCATGGATCAGTTCAAACTGATCATGTCTAAATTGTCAAAGTTTGAGACTTTGACAGACCAACTTGAAGAGGCCCTAGCCCGCATCACGGAGCTAGATTACAAATTAGCCGTCCGTGACACCAACGCAGGTACCGCAGCTAGCAAATACGCTCAGGTCACCACCGCCACCACCACTCAACAACCTATTGCTGAGACTTATGCCTCTAAGCTGGCCTCACCCACCAAGTACTACAAGCCTGGACCAAAACCGGTTAAATTCTACAAGCCAGGACCTCGCCCCATTCCAGTCGAAAGAGCCCAACGCCTCTTCAAAACCCCCTCCGAAACCTCCGGATACCAATTCTTGTACCTGTCAAAAAAAGCCAGATTACCCGTAGGAGAAATCCGACGTTCCCTTACGGCATTAGGACTCACCAACAGCCGGATCCTCGACATTCACCACCCCGCCAAGAATGTCTGTGCACTTTTAGTCCACAATGACTACGCCCCAATTGCAACCACCATATTCAGCGAAAAAGGAATTAAACTCCTTACTACGTCCAACCCATGCGACCCCTCCATAATCCATGATCCCACCCATGCCACCAAATTTACCGAGGAACGAATCCATCTGGCCAACGAAATCCAGAAATAACGGTGCATCAGAATCGCACAACGAGCCCGACCCCACCTTAAAAACACACTAGCCTACTTCTTCATGAAAACGGTGGTATTTACCAAAGAGGAGTGGACAGCCGCACAACAATCAGCCCAGCAAATCACCGATGCCAATCATATCTTTTTTTTTTGGATGACGACGATAAGGATGATCCTATGGATGTACCATCGTCCGAAACCATACCATCTAACGAAGCAGAATTGTCGCCATGAATGACAACTCTGCACACATAAACCATATTGCTACAGTGGGGGCCAAAACCGACTCACAAAAATTAAAGTCCTTCTCAATTTTAGTACACATAAGGAAACAACTTGAAACGTTAACCATATATTAAGCCTGAATTTTTGTTTACTATGAAGGAGTTTTAAAACATGTTTCAAAGTCAGTTAAAAAAGTAGAGTAAATTTATTGAAAAAAGGGATTTTTTGTAAATAAATATCGTAAATTAATGCTTTGTATATCCACCTTTTGCCCGAATAACCTCTTCGATTCTTCGTGGTAATCCTTCGTAGTACGGTTTCATGTCATCTGCTGTAAACTTGTTCCACTCAAGGTCGATTCTTGCCCATAAATCTTCGAGGCTTGTTGGCTTGCGATCGTATTGGTTTAGTCTCAGTTTTAGATGGTGCCACAAGTGTTCAATCGGATTTAAATCCGGGCTGTTAGCTGGCCAATCCTTAATATAGTTGATCTTATTAATTCGAAGCCATTCAAACGTATGTTTTGATCGATGCTTGGGATCACCATCTTGTTGAAATAGGACATCGTTATTGGTAAGGCCGTAATAATTCAATGTTTCCTTATAAGAAGTGCCCAGAATGTGTGTGTAACAATCTGAATTCATAGGGTACTCTAGAATGCGACTTGCGTAACCAGGTCCAAAATACGTCATACAGCCCCACATCATCAAAGACCCAACACCATGCTTCAAAACGGTTTTAACGTTATGTGGTCGTTCCAAATCACCAGGAAATTTGTAGGTATATTCGGCGCCATCCGATCCCCATCGATTTATTTTTGATTCATCTGAAAATATTACCTTTTTCCAGTCATTCACAGTCCAACCACAATGTTTTCTCGCCCATTTTAACCTATTCTGGTAATGCTGTTTTTTAAGGAACGCTTTCTTTTTTTTAAGTTTACACTTGAAGCCCAATTTCTTGATAATTCTGTTGGTACTCGTATAGCTGATAGAATATCCCAATCCGTTTAAATACTTTTGAGTATCCGTAGCAACCTTTAAATAGCCACAACGAAGTTTAAATCTGATAATCTGCTTAGTTGTTTCGGGCAGAATAGCTGGTCTTCCTCCTTTAGGTCTGTTATAACCAGGATTAATTTGGTTTTTCATGCGATTAATGGTGGATTTTGAAACACCTGTAGTCTTCACGATGTTCTCAGTTGATTGGCCTTTAAGTATAAGTGATTTGACGTTATTTCGCTTGTCTTGGCTAAGTTTGTAAGGCATAATAGATGGTTATAGAAAAATATTTTGCTGTAAACAAAAAAGAAGAAAAACAGTTAAAAGGGGTGAATCTTTTATGTAAAATGTGGTAAAACGTTTCATAGATAGTTGTCATACGTTTCGTAATTATTTATCTGTGGTCGATCACCGTATAAGAAGATCAATATTTAATTATAGTTTTGAATCAGAATTTAAAAAATGAGTAAATATTATTTAAAAAACAATGACGTCATTTTTACGAACAATATTTGTCACAGTCTTATGCATCGTAATTAATTATCTATTTGTTTTTTTTTCAAGTTATTTTGATCATTTTTGAAAGATCTGCAGCTGTTATTAGTTTTGTGAGTCGGTTTTGGTCCCCACTGTACTAACCCCACAAAAAAATCTAGAAAACCAACAAAACCAACAAAAACAAATCATAACCACCTTCAACCTCACAATATGGAACGCTAACGGTATAAACCCCCAACTGCTCCCATCATCCCTCGCCCTCCTACCTGACACCGACATCCTTATACTCACTGAAACATGGCTGCAACCATCACCACCCAGCAAAGCCTCGTACCCATTACCCAATTGGACCCAACACCACCTCTACGGCCAATTCGATCCACAACACCAATGCCACCAAGGTATATCAATCCTCATCCCCAAGTCAGTTGCCACATACATCACAGTACTCCCAGTGCTACAACACCAACAACACTCCATATCTTTCAAAATCAACCAATATCTCGTACACTGTCTCTACCTCCCTACCTCCATCAGTGACGACAACGCCATCAACACTCTTACCTCCCTCCCAACACACCCAGAGACCACACACAACATTTTCTGTGGGGATTTTAACGCACGCTCAACCGCCTTCAGCGACAGCCGTACAACCACAAGAGGAACCCGTCTACTACAATGGATGCACCATTTTGATGTTATCTGTCTGAACCAGGTACATGCATACGGTATACCCACTTTTGTCAAACACATGCACACATATAGCTACTAGTATCATTGATCTCTTCCTCACGGATGATTTCAATCTTCCTGGTATGCCTGAAATACACTCATCTCTCTCCCTACAGTCGCCTCACAAAGCAGTGTCTATAGAGCTGTCTTTTTTGGACATCAAACCAGAGACCCACCCACCCCCAAGAAATATTTGGAACCTCAGTCGACTTAAGGAACCCGACACCCTCACCCTACTCCACAACACCCTGGAAATTTTCCTTCAACCACTACAACAACAGCTCCAGCAAATACTGCGAAATTATAATTCCACACCACCCTACATACAGGCTTTAACAACCAATTCTAACCAACAGCTATATACAGCCCTCGACCTAACCATCGGAGCCAGATCATCCATAAACAAGAAAAAGAGCTGGTTCTGGACCCCAAAACTACAACAACTAGTCGAACAGCGCGAACGTATACACAAACAACTGTAAAAAACAACAGGACTGCACCGCCCAGTCCTTCTCAACAAATACCCCAATATAAAACAGCAAATTACCAAAGCAATACAAAAACGAAAGAAGGAAGCGTGGAGGGAATTCACCGACACCCTTACGTCACAACCTTACCACCTTACCCTCCGCGCCATAAAAGCAATGCGTAACAAGCGTAGAACTTCACCCACATATTACTCCCCCAACGGCCCTTTGACCGCTGCAAATAAAATGGCGCAATAACTAGCCACCACCTTTGATGGCTCCAACATTACCAACCAATGTCACCCATCCCATACTCCTTTAGACTCCCATGACTACCCCTCACCATTCACCATTGAAGCGGTACAGGATGCTCTTAAAAAAATACCTCCCCGCAAAGCTCCGGGCCCTGACCATATTAAGGCAGAGATTCTACAGGCCACTGCCAAAACCATCCTGCCTACAATATGCTCCCTCTTCTCAATCTGCTAGTACTGGTCCATCATATCGCCTATCTGGTGCCAGGCACAAATCATCCCCATCTACAAAAAAGGCGACCACACCAACCCAGCTAATTATCGACCCATCAGCCTGACATCACACATGCGTAAATTAACGGAACACTGCCTACACGCACACATCGAATGAAACTTCCCCACCCTCGACATCAGCCAAGGTGGATTCAGAACACAAAGAAGCGCCCTCAACCAAGTGACATGTCTACAACAACTCACATATCACCATAAGCGCCACATATCAGAACCAGTAATGATTTGCCTAGACATAAAATCAGCTTACGACACAGTCGACAGACAAATCATTTCGAACTCACTATCCAGAAAATGTTCCCCGGCCCTACTACAACTACTCCAACAACTTTTTGATACCGTCACCATTTCAGTCCTAATAGTCGGTACATCATCCACACCTTTCAAACCCACCACTGGGGTCCTACAAGAATCTGTACTATCTGTCATGAACTCATTTTATCATGTCCTAGATTATGCCTTGATTTTTAGCCCTTGTGAAACCTTGTCCTAGAAATTAATATCAGTATATCTTGTCCGCTTCCAGACTCCCTGTAAAACCTTGTACCAAAAGTCATATCAGTATATCTTGCCTGCCACCGAACTCCTTGTAAAACATATCATTAATCTGTCTCTCAATATTTCTCCCGCTTTCTGTCTGACTCAACCTTAGTAAACCTTTTCCCGATCATCTATTACTTTTATTCCTAATCCAGTTTTCCCGCCCGTGTCAAATCATAAATATTCCCCGAACCATCATATTATTCAATGCCAACTAAATCCAGCCTGTTACTACTCGTCAAATTTCAATTACTCATTTTTGTCAAGAATCTGCTCATGATACCTGTTCCGTAAAATCCCTTGTTAATTTATAATTTAAACCCATTGTAGTTTTTCCCATGTATAAGAAATAGTATAAATAGATGCTAGTTAGTTATTAGAAAAACGCTATTCTGGATCTTAGTCCTAACCCCCTTCCTCTCTTACTAAATAAATTATATTTAATTCGAACCAATCTCCCCCTGTGTCACCAAGTAGTCTTCCTGTTCTGTTCTGTCCCTTCTGTCCGTGACACTATCACCAATACTGTACTCCATTTACATCAACACCCTACCACAAACACTTCGTCTTGCAGACCAAGCACTCGACAACTCACTACCCCATCTGCCACCACCCCTAATACCAGGTGTCACACTCAACTCACTACTTTACGCTGATGATATCATAATAATTGGCACCCGTGACTCCCTCCCAACCCTACTACAAGTTGCAGAACGAGCATCATTCGACCTAGGATTCCGATGGAACCCCACTAAATGTGTTGTACTAGCACCACCTTCCTCCGCTCCAAGAATATATAAACTATACAATACACCTCTTCCCCACCAAACCTCATTACGTTATCTAGGTGTACCCTTCAGCCACCTAGGTAAAATTAACACACCAGAACTTATCGCCCATAACAGTCAAGCCGGCCTGGCAGCACTACACTCACTGGTACGACTTGGCCTGAATCCATACGGACTCCCCCCAACCTTCTTATCAAACTTTACAAGCAATTCATACGCCCCACCATGGAATACGGCCTAGCCATTGCACAAATTTCCAACCGCCAACTATTACCACTACAACAAACTCAACACCAAGCCCTTGGCAAAATTTTCGGAGGCCACCCTACATCTGAAATAGCCGTAATCCAAAAACTTACAGGGCTGCCAACCATGTACACCCGCATATCCATACTCGAAGCCAAATACATATATCGGTCCCAATTCCAACCAACCGACTCCCTACTGGCTCAACTACTCCCTAGAATGAACGCCACCACCACCCCTTGGGCAAGACTAAAACGAAATAACAAATTATGGCCTCTACTCACCAACGCACAACTACCCATAAATATCATCATCCAGAATCACATGATGCAACAACTTTTAACACCACACCAACCCGGATCCCTAGCATCAGCCGTACCCAATAGTACCTGTCCCCACCCAATCTTACAACACAAAATTAACCGCACAATACAATACCGCATCATCCGTTGACTACGAGGCTGGTGTCACGGACAGAAGAGACAGAACAGAACAGGAAGACTACTTGGTGACACAGGGGGGAGATTGGTTCGAATTAAATATATTTTATTTAGTAAGAGAGGAAGGGGGTTAAGACTAAGATCCAGAATAGCGTTTTTCTAATAAATAACTAGCATCTATTTATACTATTTCTTATACATGGGAAAAACTACGATGGGTTTAAATTATAAATTAACAAGGGATTTTACGGAACAGGTATCATGAGCAGATTCTTGACAAGGATGAGTAATTGAGAATTGACGAGTAGTAACAGGCTGGATTTAGTTGGCATTGAATAATATGATGGTTCGGGGAATATTTATGATTTGACACGGGCGGGAAAACTGGATTAGGAATAAAAGTAATAGATGATCGGGAAAAGGTTTACTAAGGTTGAGTCAGACAGAAAGCGGGAGAAATATTGAGAGACAGATTAATGATATGTTTTACAAGGAGTTCGGTGGCGGGCAAGATATACTGATATGACTTTTGGTACAAGGTTTTACAGGGAGTTTGGTAGCGGACCAGATATACTGATATTAATTTCTAGGACAAGGTTTCACAAGGGTTAAAATCAAGGCATAATCTAGGACATGATAAAATGAGTTCATGACAGCTGGCTACCCGGTAAACCTTCCTCCTGCCCATGCAATGAGGGTACTCTCACCCGCCAACATATCATCCACTGCAGACTTTTCACCACACCTGCACACCCAGATGAACCATACATCCAATACTCACCCAGAAATCTCACACTACTACTCACTTTACCCGCCCCAAACACCTCCACTAACACACGCCGTGAAATTGCTACACACTGGAACCACCACTGGCCCCTCCTACTCAGAACACTCCTCACACTCGACTCCATTACCCAGGACGCCCCTTTGGCTCCGATACCATCAGATCAAGACCTTTTCCTCCAATGGATCAATCTCTCACTCCCAAAACCTCCAACCCACATAACGAGGTCAACCACAACTTAAAGCCCCCCCCCCCAAAAAAAAAAAAAAAGCCTCGAGCCACTCCCCCCAATCTCCAAGTTACACAACCCCTAGGGATGCATAATAACCTCCCTCTGCACCAAAGTATAGTTATAAGTTTGTGAAAACGCCAACAATTAGATACTTCTTTTAAATCAATAAATTTTTATCATCATCATCGTTACCGTATATATTTATTATATATTTATATAAATAACGTGGTGCTCACTTAGAACTGAATAATCAACTACCAACGTGAATTACTCTACTTTTACCTTACTGTCAAAACTAAATCTCAACCAATCACTACTACTCACATTGTATCAGAGCTTAGTCTAAAATTATATCTGACAATAAACTTCTGTCGGAGTACAAATTATATATATGTATATACATTTCTTAATCATACAAAACAATAAAGATCATCTTTTATCAACTACTCTACTTTTCTATTTCATTACACACATATCTAGATCGGACCCCGACACTTCTGAAAATAGTGAATAACATAAGAAAAAAAAGTATGGAGTAGCTGGGCGTCGATCCCAGTGCCTCTCACATGCTAAGCGAGCGCTCTACCATTTGAGCTACAACCCCGTGTATAGTGGTTCCTCTCTCCCTGCTCCTTGTCTTCGCCCACCTTCTGTTCATTTACATCATTTTTTACCACACGCTCTTGACAACACTCCTTTTTTGGATGATGATGTTATATCGTGGAGTATCAAAGCATTACCGAACAACAAAGCTCCAGGCCCAGATCACATCAAAGCCGAAATGCTCAAGCCCGTCAATGACATCCTCGCTCCTTTTTTCAAACTTTATTTTACTCTTTGTTACCAGTGGTCCAACACACCGTCTTTATGGCGTCAGGCTACTGTGTTTCCAATCTTTAAAAAGGGTGATCGTACTGACCCCGCTAACTATAGACCCATCTCACTCACTTCAGTTCTTCGAAAATTGTTTGAAATGACTATAGTCTCGCACGTTACAGAACTTTCTCCAACTCTTGATCATGCCCAAGGTGGTTTCCGTAAGCAACGTAGTCCTCTTGACCAAGCTTTGTGTCTGCATGATCTTATGCATGATTACTTCAACAAGCATTATCACTTTCCTTCTGTTGCCTTTCTGGACATTAAACAAGCTTACGATACGGTGGATCGTCGTGTAGTCTGGAATATTCTTGCATCTCATTCTTCTTTTCCTGTTCCTCTGCTCAACCTGCTCATCCATATGTTCGATGATGTTTCTATCTCTGTATTGCTGGCCAATCATAGATCAGATCCATTCACTCCCATCACTGGTTTGTTGCAAGGCTCTGTGCTTAGTCCTCATTTATACTCTCTGTATATTGATTCTCTTCCTGGTGTATTGCGTAGCGCTGCCTCTGATTCTACTCCAGAAGTATTTGGTATCGACGACGATGAACCAGTAGTCATTAATTCTCTTCTCTTTGCGGATGATGTTGCCATTTTTGGAACAAAAGACGAAGTTGAAAAAATGCTACAAATCGCTGGCGATCACTCTCTCAAACTTGGTTACAGATGGAATCCATCCAAATGTGCCATTTTAAACGCTCCTTCTCCTCGCTCCTCTCGAACTCCAAATTTTGCCTTTACTCTTTATAATAAACCCATTCCCACTGTTGATCAGTTCTGTTACCTGGGTATGGAATTTACTAAAAAAGGTTTAAATGCCGGTAAAAATATTGAAGCTCGTGCCTCCAAAGCCAAATCCACCATGTCTCTCCTTACCTCTGTCGGTGTACACCGTAATGGTTTTTCTCTCCTTCTCTCCGCACGCCTATACAAAACGTTCATTCGACCAAAAATTGAGTATGGGTTGGCTATTTCTTGTTTTACAGCCCGTGAAATGAGTAAATTAGACACCCTACAAAATTCACTTGTGTCCATGTTCGTAGGTAGTAAACATACAACAGTTGCTAAACACATCACTTGTCTCCCTGGTATGCTCCACCGCTATAACACCTTGGTTACTAAATACGTGCTACGCTCTGAACATCTTCCAGAAGATTCTCTCCTTATCCTCCTTCAAGAATCTCTCTCTCAAACAAGACTTGGCAACAAATTACAAACCAACGCTCTTTATACCTCTCTCCCTGATCCTATACCAACCTCTCCAATCATTCTCCGTAATCACTATCGTGATTATTGGCAGAATTTTTGTGACGATCAAAGAGCCCATCACGCCACTACTGGTAAAAACGTCCTCCTCCGCGCTAGTCGCCCATCCACCTCTGTTCCTGATCCCATCCTCTACCTACCTATGAATAATTCCGATCGTAGTCGTTTGGTACGATGGCGTCTTGGTCGATTTACTGCCATGGAAAGAAATGAGTGTCCTTGTGCTGACTTTGGTCAAATCATTACCCGCGATCATTTTTTGACTTGTCGTGCTATTGACGCCGACTTAA
>JAEPRD010000282.1:0-22613 GCA_016758985.1 Mucor saturninus | reverse complement strand
GCCATTTGCGCCACTTTGCCGAAGAAACATACAAAATAAAAAACTTCTAATTATTTACAAAGATATTCGCTCTCTGATTCCAATATTTTTTTGCATTGCTATGACTTATGTATGGGCCTCTATTCCATTATTTATAATCGGCCATTTGTGGCCGATTTTTTTTTTTCAAAAACCGACTCACTTTAGACGAAAACGTTTGTAAGGTAAATGTGATTATTTCTATACAAGAACTGGTAGCATCATAGGGAATATGTTAAATAATATTAGACTTGAATTACAGGTATCGAAAAAGGTTTTTTATAACTAAAAATATTTTTTTTATAATCGGCCATTTGTGGCCGATTTGTCGGAATAGTACTTGTTAATCATTCAAATTGGGTCATTTAAAAGCAACGTCATGGATTTCAGAAAAAGATTTCTTTTGGAAGTCTGAAGTAACCTTTCACAAAAAAAAAAAAAAAAAAAAAAAAAAAAAAATTTAATGTCCTTAATCGGGATCTTTAAAAAATAGTTTGATGTGCTTGCGAGGGCCCTAGGATACCCATTCCTCTTGAAGCGGTTGAAACTAGTCCGGTTCCTAATCAAGTAATTTCACTCTATATAATCACCTGCAGCTTTACATCAAACTTTATACTACTGCACAGCAACTTTTAACACTTATTTTTAATGCTTTTCCTTACTTTTTTTTTTTACTTTATTTATATCTACTCCTGATAACTTATGGACCTTCAGTATAAATACTGCTTTATTTTATAACAATTATCTTCAGTTAGTCAATCTTTTTCATTTCTTTTAATAAAACAGTTTTAAAAGTCAATCACCTATGTCGTATTTGGGTACGATTCACTTAAGAATAAATAAGCAAATCGTTTAAATAAATAAAATATGAAATAAAGACAACCTTTAATGTTGCATACCAGCATACACATGTATACTGCTATACAACTTCTCCTACTACGAGTACATACATCTATATTAAAGATTGCATGATTGGCATAATTAACAATATAAATGACAGATGGATATAGAATCATATCACTGCTGAGTTTATATCTTGATTGGAAGAAAGAAAACCCTCTCCTATCAAATCAAGAATATAAGAAAGAGAAATCAAATATTAATAGTTCTCTCAATGGATTAGCTACCCATAGAGAGAAAAGAACAGCTATTATTATAAATGGTTCATTTACTTATTATTGACATAATTATACACCTTATTAAGTGTATAACAGAAATAGTGTATGGATTAATGGATACCTACTTTCTACAACCAAATATATAAAGCTCGATAAGACATTCTATATTTGGGGTCGTATTTTATCCATGGGAAAAGACAATGGATAAATGATCAACTATAACGACTATGTTCTACCGCCAATTTAACTTGAAACAAGTGTGCATCTTTGACAGTAATCGCTGTACGAAACGTTATAAATAAGTGTTTCAAAACAATAAATATTTATTAGAATAATCGTGCTCCCGATCCTTCATCTCGGGACATAAGTTAACCGAAGACAATTCTAACGAGTAGTATTCGCTTAACACAAGGCGTGAAACAAAATATAGATATATTCCAAAACCAGAAAGGTTGACTCATCATCAAAGCCCAGGAGATATTGTGCAATATAAAAAGGATCAATTATTTCATAGCAGCAGAGTTCTTTAGTCTATTTTTACCCTAATAAAAATATACATTTATCTCATTAATTCTGAAGTGATACTTTTTATCAATTACCACAACCTAAATTGCCCGCGTAACACTCTCTATTTATTGGTTCCTTACACTATTTCGAGCAATGTTATTGGCTCCTTACACTATTCCTAGCACTTTTATTGGCTAGATTTGGCCCGACTATAAGCGTACCGTCAACTTTTTTTTTTTAGACGTATGTGTAGACTTTGCCGAAATTGTGAAAGGGGGATTTATTAATTAGCAAAGGTTGGAAGTTTTTGTTAAAAATGTTGCTCATGGCTGAGGTACTGTATACATAATTGAATTTGGCAGAATAAACTGAATGTAGACTCAATCGATAAAAAAAAAAAAAAATTAACGTTTGTTCATAAGCCCCATTTTCTTTAACATTCCTGAAAATATCGAGTCGAGTACTTTTTATTTGGTTATAGTTCGTCCAAAAGCCAACGATTGAACATATCCAGTGTTGCTTCGGGTTGGTCGTAAGGAGCCATATGTCCTGCATTATATAACCGCAAAAATGTGAGCATTGAATCTTGCTTGATTGTCCCAGCATTTGTTCCTTCAGTTGTAAACCAATCCAAGTCATGCTGGTTATTATAGCTTGTTTGTCCTTGCCATGCTAAATCCATAGTCCATGCTCGTATTCCCATCCAATTACACATAAAATCCGTGTCCCCAGCAAATGCTAAAACACGAATGCCATTTTCTAAAATACCAGCTAACTGGTGGACATAAGGCCGCATCCAATCACCTGTATTTTGAAAGTTTCCGTTAACGGTGTTACTGCATAGCTCAAAGTTTGAGTTTGGATTGACACCTAAAGCATGTTTAACATCAGGAAGATTGAGGTAATTTCTGACAGCAGAGAAATAATCATAACACATAGGTCCATCTGAAAGCACAACATATTAATTGGGGTTTAAATAATGAATAAGCACATAACTTTTACCTTCGCATTTTTTTCGGATATCGTAGATGTTCTGCTTGGTATCATCAATTACTGCTTTTACAACATTTATGTTACAAATAGATGCTGCCATCTTGCATGCCGCAATAGAGGAAGGGGTTATTATTTCTGATGCGAAATCTGTTTGCTCATAACAGCTGCTAATGGCAATTTTACATTGTTTCTGGTGATCTTCGAGCTGTTGACACTTTTGGGACGACGTAATGATATTATCGTAAGAAGGATTATCGCAGGCCATGCGTTTAAAATATTGATACTGTGTAAGCGGATCCGTCAATCCATTGCCTATAATTACACTTTTCAATGGTATGATGTTCCCATGAGTATGTATATTTTCCTCGTAAATTGTATTTGCAATAGCTGGTAAAAAATGGCCTGCGTCTTTCTCGAGGAACATTCATGAGAATTTAGGTTTTGACCATGTTTTTTTTAAAAAAAATACATTACATGATTCACCCGCAATATGAAAGTCAGACCCAGCAAATTCTATAGACTTAATTTTAAGTGCTTCGATTTATAAATTTTATCTATGTCTCTTACGTGGAAACTCTTTAAAAAACAATTGCAGAAAAACATACACCTCCTTTGATGCTGTGTTACTGTCGGCAATAGGAGTGGATCCATTATGGTACGAAAATCCTGAATTAAGCGGCTAAAATAAAGCGAGCTTAAGAGGTCGGTAATTAATATACATTCAAAACCATATACCTGATCGAGAAACAGCATGTTGGCCTTGTTAGTCCATGAATATGGGTTATTCAAAAGCTCATCTCCTATAGCATTGACGCGACAAGGTCTAAAAAAGATTAAAAACTTTGTACATTGTGACTCAATGAGGAAATACACACCCTACTTCCATAAAAAGACCCAGCATCGAAGAGCAGCCAGGACCACCGTTAAGCCACAGGGCCAAGGGATCTTTAGCAGGTTCTGATCTTGACTCGAAAAACCAAAAGAAATAGTTCTTACCATCAGGCAACTCGAAATATCCAGACGTCTTGTGAGGATTGGTTACTATCTTTTTTTTTTATGTGCATGTTATAAAGCATACATGTTTCGATTTCGACTCACATATATCTGGGTGAGTATATCTTAGTGAATAATCAGGAAATTCTTCAAGGGTATATGAATGATTGATTGTATCTGCCAAGACTCTCTGGATAAAACTTATTCCAAATAAGAAGGGAATCAGTGATAAATGAGGTAGCATTTTTGAGATATAAAGAAAAGAAAAGAATGTGGGTGTGGGGGGGGGAATTCAAGCAGACCTATACAAAAATTTGTTAACAAATAAAATTACGTAATCACTCAAATTCTGCTTGTAATGAACTTAAATTTTTAGCCAAATCTTGAAGATGAACAACATTGTTTTAAGTGAATTTTGAACCGGATAAATTTAGGGCAGATACAGTTTTTGCACCTTAAATTCAGGCAGTATGTTTTACAGGTTCAATTTTATGAAATTCGAAATAAAAGAAGCTGTGGCAAATCTAAAGTTCAGGATCGCACAACTTTTTTTCATGGCTCGAGAGTCTCTAGCCAATTGAAGAATGTTTGTGAAATACCAAGAGAGAAAAAAAAGAGAGTGTTCCCGGAAACAGTATACCCGTCCCGTAAAGATTTTTTAAAAAAAAAAAAATGAAGGCCGCCAAATTACATCTTTTTCTTTTTTTTTTTCTTGTATTGCAGCAAAAGAAACATTCTCATGGTTTGGCCATTTCAAAATAAAAAAGTAGCCCAGGACAGCAATGGCGAATCTAGTGGAAAGTTACTCGAGTCGAGGCAAACTACTGAAAGCACACTACAAAACGAAGAAGAGGAAGAGGACGGATACAAGAATAAATTCAAATATGCGCCGAAACGTCAGAATGAAGATATTGCGATGGATTTAGGCACATTGACAGATATATTTAGCTTTGGATTCATGAAGGGACGTCCGATTCTTAATTTCTTTCTAGCTATCCTTTGGAGTATAGGGTTGCCAATTCTTATATATAATATCTTGAAGCCATACATAGGACAGGTACTGGCCATGATTGTTGCGTCTGTCCCACCCTTGGGTATTGTCATAGTGTAAAGATTAAGATGGTGTTGAAGAATTTCACAGAAAAAAAAAAAAAAACTAACAACAAAAGGGCTATAGACGCATGTTAAAGGATCGTACATTTGATCCTCTTGGATGTGTGGCTGGTATCAGTTTTCTCATATCCGGTATTTTGGTAATACAAGCTAGAACAATACGGATGATCTTTTTCTTAAAACATCTATTTTTAGTCAATTGCTGAGCCTGATGAAAAAACAGCGGCCATTTGTGAATCCATTGTACCACTTTTAGTTGGCGTAATGTGCATCATTTCGGTCATACCAATCAAAATTGGCTCATTCGAGTTAAAGCCGTTAGTGTTTCAAATGGCAAACCAAATAATGCCAAGATCTGAAAACGAAGACCTGCAAAAACAAGATGATCTTCGTTTGACATCAAAATCTCCACCGTCTGGTCAAAAAAGATTGGATTATCTCTACCACAACATGGCCAAGTTTAGGCATGACATGAGATTCATGACGGTCTCTTGGGGAGTTGTGTTAATTACTTCCTTTGTTGTCAAAGTCATCATTGTTACCACAAGCACAGATATTGGTAAAGCGCAAATCATCGGCTATGTTATACTCGGTCTGGCGTCAGTGACAATTATTGTATTTACCTGGATTTACACAAACATTGTAAAGGGACATGTGTTGACACAAGTTGCCTTTTGGAAAGAAGAAGAGGATAAAAAAATGGATAAAGGAGTGGAAACAGCAGAAAATATCAGCTGGGGTGTTAATAGCATGAATAATGTGTTTGCACAAGTTGCTGGGTAGATGACATATAATAAATCAGTCTATTATACCATGCTTGGCTTTTGCTGGTTTTTTTTTTTTTTTTTTTTTTTTTTTTCCCTTCATGCAGAAAAAAGAAAAAAAACAAATGAGACAAAGAGGATTTATACGATACCCATCTAGAACACAGTCAGCTCTTATTCATGTCTTGTAATGATACTTTTAAAGCTAAAAGATGCAGTGGGCAAAGAAACAATTTGCAGTAATCATGCTCTTTTTGTTGAGTGACTGGTTATGGGGATGGATTAAAATTCTGAACTAGAAACTGCGGTCAAATGTATTCTTCTTTTACCACGTAAAAACTATTTATAATGAGCAATAAAAGAAGAATCGACGGTAGCTATTCATTCAGTATTTTCTTTTAATTTTCATATATGAAAGAAAAAAGAATATACGTTGTGGGGGAATAGTGCTCATGTTAACCATGTAACCTTTTAGACATCAATAGTGATGAGGAAGATAGTGATATTCAATTAGACGACACTTTACAGTCTAAACTTTATGGTAAATTCTGTCGTCTTCTTTGTTAAATAATAGTCGTATTTATGTCTTGTTTTCTTCAACCATAGTTCCAAAGAATGCCAATCTCGAAATCAATTCTTTAAAAAACCATGAAGGAATCAGCGAAAACAAGTCGGATTTTATTTCCCACATTTTTGGTCGTGAAGATTATACCAACCTTCCATTAAAGAAAGATCATGCTTCGAGACCATTGTGGATCAGTCCTGAGGATGGCCATATTATCTTGGAAGGCTTTTCCCCTATTGCTGAACAAGCACAGGATTTCTTGGTAGCCATCAGTGAGCCTGTCAGTCGGTAAAATAAGCTGCATGATATGACTTCCCATGATCTTTATATTTACGAATATCTTTTTTTCTTTCTTAGTCCTGCTCATATTCATGAATACAAATTAACACCTTATTCACTGTACGCTGCTGTGTCTGTCGGTTTAGAAACGGAAGATATCATTGAAGTCCTGAATCGTCTTTGTAAAGTTCCCGTTCCTGATTCAATCACGCAATTTATTCGACAATGTACTTTATCCTATGGTAAAGTGAAACTTGTTTTGAAGCATAATCGCTACTTTGTCGAATCTTCCCACCCAGAAACTCTGCAGATGCTTTTAAAGGACCCAGTTATTAATTCAGGACGTATTGTGCGTGACGAGAACGATTTGATCATCAGTGCGCCTGCTGGCTCTTCAGCTCTTTTGACCACTTCCAAGCCCACAGGAAAGGATCTGACGATCCCTGGTGTATCAAAGACAAAGGATGTGGATGATGCTAGCATAGAAAAGATCAAGGAATTGACGGCCGAAGAAATCGAGCGTAAAAAAGACGAGGAAAAGTATTTTGGTGCAGTAGTCGGGATTGATAAAGAGGATGAGGAAGATGATTTTGGTGGAGAACAAGTTCATTCATTTGAAATTGCTGCGGAACATGTTGAGGTAGAGCATCTTGTATGATTTGAAAAAAAAAAGGAATTTATTATTCACTTTTTGTTACCTGTTTTATATATATACATGTATAGAATATCAAGAAAAGATGTAACGATATTGATTATCCCATGTTGGAAGAATACGATTTCCGTAATGATACTATCAATGCAAATCTCGAAATCGATCTCAAACCTACAACAACGATTCGTCCTTATCAGGAAAAGAGTCTGTCTAAAATGTTTGGTAACGGGTAAGAACCCAAAAGATATCGAACGAAAGGGGGGATGTGTATTAACATGAATAACATAGTCGTGCTCGATCTGGTATCATCGTGTTGCCTTGTGGTGCTGGTAAAACACTTGTGGGTATCACAGCCGCATGTACAATTAAGAAGAGTTGTTTGGTATTGTGTACTTCTTCTGTATCTGTCATGCAATGGAAACAGCAATTCTTGCAATGGAGTAGTATCAAGGAAAACCAAGTTGCTGTATTTACATCGGATTGTAAAGAAAAGTTTTCAGGTGCATCTGGTATTGTTATTTCTACTTACTCGATGGTTGCCAATAAGCGTAAGCGTTCTTATGATGCTCAGAAGATGATGGAGTTCTTGGAATCCAGAGAATGGGGTTTCCTGCTCTTGGATGAAGTGCATGTTGTGCCTGCAAATATGTTTCGTACTGTTGTAACCACCATTGCTGCTCATGCTAAATTAGGTTTGACAGCTACTTTAGTGCGTGAGGATGAAAAGATTGATGATCTTAATTTCTTGATTGGTCCTAAATTATACGAGGCAAATTGGATGGATTTGGCTAGTCGTGGTCATATTGCCAATGTTCAGTGTGCTGAAGTATGGTGTCCAATGACACCCGAGTTTTACAAGGAATACTTGTATGAAAATTCACGTAAGCGTACATTGCTTTATGTGATGAATCCTAAAAAGTTTCAAGCTTGTCAGTATTTGATTGGATACCATGAAAGACGTGGAGATAAAATCATTGTGTTTTCGGATAATGTGTATGCTCTCATTGAGTATGCAAAGAAGTTAGGAAAGCCTTATATTTATGGTGGTACAGGACAACAGGAACGTATGCGAATTTTACAGAATTTCCAATATAACCCAGCCGTCAGCACCATCTTTTTATCCAAAGTTGGTGATACAAGTATTGATTTACCAGAAGCTACCTGTTTGATCCAGATCTCTTCCCATTATGGTTCAAGACGTCAGGAAGCCCAGCGTCTGGGTCGTATTTTGAGAGCCAAAAGACGTAACGATGAAGGTTTCAATGCTTTCTTTTATTCGCTTGTTTCTCGTGACACACAAGAAATGTATTACTCCACAAAACGTCAACAGTTTTTAATCGATCAAGGTTATGCTTTCAAAGTGATTACAAATTTGGAAGGTATGGACACGGATCCCAACATTGTCTTCAGAACGCATCAGGAACAAATGGATCTTTTAAAGGCGGTCTTGTTGACGAACGATACTGATTTGAGAGACGAGGAGCTGATTAATGTGGATGATGTTGGTAAAATTACTGATCGTAAAGTGGCAGCAAAGAATCGTACTTCTGGTCTTGTCAAGAGACAGGTGACCACCACAAAGACTCTGGCTGGTGGTGATAATATGGCTTACCTTGAGTACAATCGAAGCTCTGGTGGCCAATTCTCTGGTCGTGGTCGTGGTAATGGCGGCGCTCCTCCTAAAGAACATCATAACCTTTTCAAGAAGTATATGGGAAGAAAGTAAACATATTCTCTTTGGGCTTCATTCATCTATAATATTCATAAATCATTAAAATAAAGCGCATATCCCCTGGTGCATTTTTCTTCTTTTTCATTTAAGCTTTACATGTATAGTGGAGCTATAAATAATGAAACGTTCATTGTATCAATATTTTTAAAACAACCCGACAGTAAATTCGGTCAAGAACAATATGTACGACGTGATAATGAAAAATGACCATTGTCCATAGTCTTGCCTCATTATTTTGAACCACGTATATATAAAGATCTGCCCAGGGAAAAAAAAAGCATTTCATCCAAATAACTTTTTAAAAATGGTAAATATCTTGAACACTGTGGTCTTTATCTGTATGCTGATCGCTCTCACTCTCTGTTCCTGTTCTGCTGAAGGTCGTACAACCTACAAGAAATTCAGACCTACTCAAACCACCACCGTAAATCCAACAACAATCATGACTACATCAACCCCAACGCTTCTATATCCACCAAATCAATTTGTAACTGTGACGGATGGGAATCTCTTTGTCACGAATACGGAAGGATTTTATACCAGAAGATAACTTGTCAGCATTGCGCCAATCAGCTTTGTCTTTAATGCAGACTCCGAATGATGACGTTTACGGCACAGCAGTGGACGCGTATTATTTCTCGTACTCTTTTTTTTTTTTTTTTTTTTTTTGGGAGCTTTTTTAAAATATATATTTCTCTGTTCTTACATATACAATAAATAATGTCTGGATACGATCGTGCTTTAACAGTTTTTTCACCTGATGGACATTTATTCCAAGTCGAGTATGCCTCTGAAGCTGTCAGAAAGGGTACTTGTGCTGTACGTATACCTCAAATAAAACAAAAATAGATAGAGGGGTAAACATGGTGTTAATTTTCTATTCATTTATTGTTGTTCCTGTTTAGGTTGGTGTTCGTGGAAAGAATGTGGTTGTTCTCGGTGTTGAAAAGAAGTCTGTTTTAAAGTTGCAAGACGCTAGAACTGTTCGCAAGATTTGCATGCTTGATGACCATATTTGCATGGCGTTTGCTGGTAAAAGCGAGGGGGGGGGGGATGGAACTCTTATTGAAGGGGAGGGAGAGAGGACGATATACTAAACATTGAAATATAGGTTTAACTGCTGATGCTCGTGTTTTAATTAATAAGGCTAGAACCGAATGTCAAAGTCATCGTTTGACTGTTGAAGATCCTGCATCTGTTGAATATATTACGCGCCATATTGCTCAAATTCAACAAGTAAATATAAAGATAATGAAGGAACAGTGAGAGAATAGAGAATTGACCCTTTTTTTAATTTAGAAATATACCCAAAGTGGTGGTGTCCGTCCTTTTGGTATTTCTACATTGATTGTGGGTTTTGATAACAAGGAGCCCAAATTATACATGACTGAACCATCTGGTATCTATACTGCTTGGAAGGTAAATCACAGCAGAGAATAATTTTTAACATGAGAAAACCCACTAATTCCCATCCCCCCCCCCCTAATTCTAGGCTAATTCTATCGGTAGAAGCTCCAAGACTGTACGTGAATTTTTGGAAAAGAATTACAATGAAGAAATGAATGAGAACGAGACCATCAAGTTGGCCATCAAATCTTTATTGGAGGTTGTCCAAACCGGAGCCAAAAATATTGAGATTGCCGTTATGACAGCAGATAGTACCGTCAAGGTAAACTAAAGCATTCCTCTTGTACACATTCATTGTTTTAATCTGACATCTTTTTTTGTACATACAGCGTTTAGAACAGGAAGAGGTTGAAAGTGTTGTTGCCGAAATTGAAAAGGAAAAGGAGGCAGAGGCTGAAAAGAAGAAGAAGCCATCTGTAGCATCAGGAAGTAGTTAAATAAGCAAATCTTGTCAATTTTTGTTCCCGTCAACAATGAATAAAAAAAGCAGGAAAAAAAAATAGGTGCAAAAAATAAATGTAATACTTTCGTAAGGCTGCCCTGAGGGACGTTATGCAAACCTGTTTCAGTTTTCATTTATTTTTTAATCTGAGGATGCGAGTCACAATTGTCTTTTTTTTTTAAAAAAAAAAAAAAAAAAAAAAAAAAATGCAAACAGTTTTTTTTTTTCTATCTTTTCCTCTGTTGAATCTTGACAAAGACCACAGAAATGAATAGAGCACAAGACCCAGAAAATGCTGCTATTTTCAAGCAGTTTGAGGAAGCTTGTTCTGATTTTCAGGTAGAATGACTTGTTTTTTATATGCAAACAACGCTTTCCCTAGACTCCTAATGCTTTAAATCAGGTACCTGCAACTAGAGCAGCTGCTGAACAAGTCTTGACCCAATTTCGTCAAATCCCAAAAGTCTTGCCTGCATGTCAATACATTTTAGGTAACTTTTTTTTTCAGCGCATCGCGATTCACTCTTCCGAGATTAATTAGTTTTTTTTGGGTGGTAGAACATGCACAATCATCCATGGTTCAATTTCAAGTGTCTTTAGCGATCGGAGACATTGCTGTTAGAGAATATACACTTTATGAAAAGAGCGACTTACTTGGACTTAAGAATTACATGATTGAATACTGCCTTCAAAGACCCACGTAAATAGAAACACTGAATTCTAATCTGGAAGAAGAGGGGGAGGAGGAGCATAATCTAACGAATTTCATAGTTTACCTAAATATGTACGTGATCAACTTGTATTAGCAGCCGCATTGATCACCAAGCGCAGTCTGTTTGACGTTTCGAATGAGGATAGAGAGTCCATTATGCTTCACATTACACAGTTATTACAAATGGAATCAGATAATGCAGTAAGAGAAAGAGAGAGAAATAAAGACAGGAAAAGAGCCATACGACTTATTTTTTCTTATTTGTAGCAAGTTCTTGGGCTGGCCCTTGCGAATGCTCTTGTCGACCAATTCTCCAACACAAAATCCACCACGATTGGGCTTACTTGGGAACACCATCATAATTGTAAGCTCTTTTTCGAATCCAGCCTTCTTTTGCCTTTGTTCCAACAGGTCATCACCAAACTTCACGGATTTGTATCCCAGGTGCAACAGCTGCCTGACAATGTACCTGCTATCCTTGTCGAAATGTTGCTCCTGCTTGAAAAGATCCTTCAATGGGAATTTGAGGCCACCAACAGCACGCCCATTTTGCCCGGTACATTTGCCAAGGAGTCGGATTTAGATGATTTTGATAGAGAGGATGGTCCTTCTTCTGCCAAAAAGACCTATGTTGTTTTCCCCAATAATTGGCAACCTGTTGTTGGTAGCAGTGAAGTTTTGTGGTTGTTTTTCATGGTAAAAATATCTTTTTTAAAATATTACAATGTTTAACGCTCTTCCTGTAGACCTATGCTCTTGTACAAGATGATGATCGTTTAGGACATCGTTGTAGACAATGTTTGATTCAACTTTCTGGATTTCAACAAGATTTTTTCAACAACGATTACAATACGATTAAATCATATGCGACCACCATGATTCAAGGCATTCGAAAGATGATGAACGATATTACTGTTTTCGGTACCAGTCCTGATGCATTGAGTGAGCAAGGACCTCAAATGCTCGGTACTATTCAAATGATTCGACGCTTATTAGAGAATGCCTCTCTTCCTATTCTCTGTTCTATCCCGGATTTCTTTCAATTCTTGAACGAAGTAGGTGTGATCACCGTAAGTTGTTTAGCGGGTACTGTGACCGATGTAGATGAAGGTTGGATCAGTGAGGCGTGTGATGAGTGTCTTCAAACGTGGGTTAAAATGGGTAAGCGTTTATATATCTTTCCCCCCCCCCGGGGTTTGGTAAATCTTTAACTTTTTTTTATTCTTGTGTAAATGTTAGCCGACATCGTTCAACCAAGTGATCCTCGTGGAGGAGATGCGAAAGCCGGATTGACTGCTGAACAAGCCCAACACTTGACTCAATATATGCTTCATGTCGCTTCTCAAATCGTAGACACCTACATCAATACCCGCCTGGAGCGCGCCAAGAATGTGTTGGAAGAGGAGGACGAAGAGGATGAAATTGATGCTGGATTTAAGGATTGGGATACTTTTGCAGATCAATTGACATGTATTGGTACGTTGGGTAGATTGAACCCTCAACCTTGTTTGCAGCGTATTCAGCAATTGACGGTGGAGCGTTTTGAAAATTTCAAGAGTTTCTTTACCAACAATGGGAATGGACAGGTGGATTTGACATATTTACACGAACAACTTCATTGGATTATACTGATTACGGGACATATTCTTGCGGATACTGGTAAGGGGGAACAACCCATGATCCCAGAGTCCTTGATGCAACTTTCGGGATCTCAGCCATTTGAGCAAGATCAAGTCGTCAACCTTTCGAATTTATTTCTCCAAATTTTCAAGTTCAGTTCCAGTTTCAGCTCCAATTCAGTCGAGGCATCCAATTGTAGTCCCCGTGTTGCAGAGACACTGATTTGGTACATGGAACGATGGAGTAAATCCTACTTGCTGTTGGATGAGAATGAGTACGGTTATATCAGTCCAAATATTGCCAAGGCATTTGGTAGACCTGGGCCCTCGGATGGTCAAGGTATTGCTATTATTGATTTCTTTATCGAGCAAATGAAGACCAATTTTATCCTTTGGAATGCGGATCCTGATGTCCTGAACCAACTTGTGAACTGGCTTCATACCTGTGGTACATCAAATAATCTCAAGCGTGGTTTATTACAATCGGCTCAGTTTCCTCAATTGGTCCAATTTGTCACACATAATCTCGAGCAGTTACCTGAAGTCGTGCATAATTCGCTCATTCAAACCATTGCTACCATTTCTAGTTTTGCAGCTGACGAGACGACAAGAAATAATTATTTTGGACTCATGTTTAAAATGATTGAGGTATGGTGTATGATTCTTTATATTTAGAAAGTGATTAACATCTCCTAGGATTGTTTGGGTGCACTTTTACACCGTCCTGACTTTCAACAATGCTATCAACGGGGTGAGATTATTAACAAAGTGATCAATGCTTTAGAGATGTTTGATGGATTAGCACTTGCATGTCAATACAACAATACCCAAACAATCTTTACGTTTTGTTCCCGATTTTTCGAGAGTTTTGTTCAATTGATGAATCTGTATAAACAAGCACCCGAAGTCCAACTGTCTATTCTTCAATTGTTTTCTGATCTTTGTAAGCGACTTGATTTTGGATTGTTGAGTGGAGAGGATAAACAATTGCTGTTTGGTACGATCATTGAGATCATGAAGGTATTTGGTGTATCCAACGGAGGTAAAAAGAGATTGCATTCACAGGAGGAAGAGGAGGATAAACCTTATGCGGATATCTCTACTGTCTTGGTCATGCTATCTAATATCATGGCATCGGGTATGGAGGATTTCAGTCGAAAGGAACAAAATGCATCTGATGTTGCTGATGTTGTACTTTTCGGTATTAATATTGTGATCCCCATGATTGATATGGAAATGTTGAAGGTAAAGGGGGGGGGGGCGTGTCTCACACTATTAGAAAAAAAAAAATTGTAATCTTTTTTGTTATTAGATCCCCAGCGTATGTCAGCAATATATTCAACTGATTTCTCACATGATTGAAGTGTTCCCCGACAAATTATCAGGCTTACCAACACCTCTATTTAACAACTTGATGGCCAGTTTAGAGTACGGTATCCGTCATGATATATCCGATGTGAATATTCTTACATTACATGCGATTGCGCCCTTATGTATCTGGGCGTACCAGCAACAAAGCAATGGAGTCAATATTGATTTTTTGAAGGAAGCCCTGCAAAAGTTCTTGCAGGCATTATTAGACTGTTTGTTGTTCCAACATTTAGATACAAACGTTATTGATGCAGCATCGGATGCGTTACTTGCATTAGTCTGTACACAAAGGGTAAAAAAATAACTATGAAAAAAAAAATGTGTCGTGTATTTAACGCTTATACAGGATGTTTATATGGTGTTGGCAAATCAAATCATTTCACAACAATCTGCGGAAATCCAATCACGTTTATTGTTGGCATTTCAAAAATTAGATCAGGCAACACCTCAACAACCACCTAGTAGAAATGTGCCTGGCTTCAAGGAGGCTTTGCTTGCTTTCTTGATGGATGTGCGTGCCGTCTTGCGTGTAAAATAAATAACCTTGCATTTTTGTAATAAAAGATTTTTTTTGATTTTCTTTTTCTTTTTTTTTTTAAAAAAAAAAAAAAAAAAAAAATATATATATAGTTGGCGTTTTAATTTTTTTTATATATCTAGAGATGATGGGGGTAATGAGAGGACTTTTACCTTTGCTCTTGGAAAAGAGATTACAAAGGAACGTCACTTGCTTTTGCTAGACAGAAAAGGGGGGGGGGGGAGGATATCTCTCAATGAATGATCCAGAGATGACCTATTTTGGGGTTTCTGATCACTTGGGAGGGGTTGTAAAGACTTGAATATCTAGGTCAATGAGCATAGTGTGCCCACACTTTCCATTCTCTATCGACTTATCAATGAGATACGCTAGTACAACCTTCTCGCACAAGTCTAAAAAGAGAAAGATTTGTGCATATCTAAAAGGAATCTTGGGTTTTGGACTCTGACTCATGTTTTGATCAGGTGGGGGGGGGCCTTTTCACGATAAAATATTTCAACTTTAGTAAATAATTCTTATGTATTGGGTTTACTTGTCTATCCCATGTTGAATCATGTCATCTTTTTGTTATTTAAAATGAAATTTTGTGTTTTCATTGCATATTCTGTATTGTTTGATATGTTATAATGAGGACCTGTGATATTTCATGATCAGGTTTTATTTATTTCATAAGAATTGATGACTTTTTTAGTGTGATGGCGTGTATGCTGATCACCCTATCATAAAAAGACATTTTGAAGTTTTTAGAAGGCATTTTACGGATTGGAGGCCCTAGTGGAGCCGGGTGAAGGTCTATTTCGGGGTAATTTGCCCGGACGTGCACAACATTCAAAATCTTTCAATTTCAGGTACATTGTACATTTGCTCACTTTAAATACAGAGCATAAAAAAAAAAAAACTTTGCTGAAGAAGCCATAGTAATTATTTTTATTTTATTTGGCTTTAAGCGGTGATAGTTGAATACGATGATTCTTCAGTGCTGAGGGGGGGGAGGGGTACCTGAGATAAATACCTTATTCTGCAAGGATTTCCTCTGCGTGTGTGTATTCTGATTGCAAGTTGATTCAGTGTTTAATGGATTGTTACAAAGTAGCATGAGGAACAGTTATAAAAGTTTTCTGTCAAAAGAACTTGCTTGGCTCAATATATAGGTATGATAAAAAAGAAGTGAGACTGATACATACAGATAAAAAGTGTTTCAAGAATTTCAAATATATGAATATATTTACCCCTTATTTCAAATATGTCAATACTTTCCCTTTGCTAGTTGGATTGTAGATTGATGTGAATTTCCGATTCAAGGTAAAAAGGCAGTCGTCCATATATTCCTGTACGTCGTTGAGGGAGAGTCTCTTACCCACTGACTTTTAAACAAGAATTCTTATCTTTTTTTTTTGCTACGTGTGTGTGTGTGTACACAGGTGTTTTTTTGGATATAAATAGAGCAAAAACGGGGTCAACTTTTTTATTTTCTTCTTTCTCTCTCTTTTTTTTTTTTTTTTTTTTGTTCCTTTAATGACCAATTACCAGACCATTATAGAAAACGACACTTCAGCGTCTTCTATTTCCTCTATACCCGCACTGTCAGTGTTTTCAGAAATCGGAGCCTCACTTGATGAACAAAGGCCCTTGCTAACGAATTCAACGCAAGATTCCTCCTGTGTTTATTTTGAGGAGGAGCCTAAAGCCACTGTTGCTAGTGCGTCTATTAATCTTTCCAACACCATTCTTGGAACAGGCATGCTGGCAATGGTAAAACTTTAAATTTGTTGTTGTTGTATTCAATTTATTAAAATACATATCATAAGCCTGCAGCCATTGCTTCAGTGGGATTGATTCCGGGCATGATGATTATCGTGTATGCGGGAGTGACATCGGGACTCGGCCTTTATTTTCTAGCCCGATGTGCTGAAAAAGTAGGGGGCAGAAATGCATCATTCTCTTCCCTATCAAAATTAACTTGGCCCAAATTAGGTATCTTCTTTGATTTGGCTATCGCAATCAAGTGTTTTGGCGTTGCGGTCAGTTATCTCATTATCCTGGGAGACCTAATGCCCCAAGTAAGGATGACGAAAATATGTGTAAGAGAGTGAGTTATTAAACTTTTTATACGTAGGTGATCCGTTCGTTTTTTCATGGTGCTGAGGAGAATGCGATTTTAATGGATCGTCGTTTCTGGATTACGCTCTCTATTTTCACTGCAGTAGGACCCCTCAGTTTCTTGCGGAAATTGGATTCACTGAAATATACAAGCTTGATTGCTTTGTTTGCTGTAGCTTATCTTGTAGTCATTGTGGTCTATCATTATATCACTCCTAATTTCCCTCCTCCTCCTCCCGAATCCATTGAATATTTTCACCTGACCACCAAAATCTTTAGTCAATTGCCCGTCTTTATCTTTGCCTTTACATGTCACCAGAATGTGAGTTTTATAGATATTATATATTAAGGATACTAAATGTTTCTATGGGGGGTGAATCTAGATCTTTTCAGTTTACAATGAATTAGAAAACAACAGTGAAAGATCCATTGTAAAAGTGATCTTTATGTCCATTGGTTCAGCTGGATTTATTTATGAAATAGTTGCTATATTGGGTTATCTCAGTTTCGGTAAAGGTGTCTTGGGGAACATTATCCTTGAATGTAAGCTATATTTATTTTATTGCAAGCCCCTTTTCTTAATCACCTCTTAAAAAAGACCCTCAAAGTCATTTTGTTGCGTTTGGTAGACTCGCTATTGTAGTACTTGTTATCTTTAGTTACCCACTTCAAGCCCATCCATGTCGTGCCTCGCTTGAAAAGATCATTGACTCCAATCCTTTACCCATGTCGGACAAGAAGCATGCGTTGGTGACTGGCTTCATTGTGGTAGCCAGTTACTTTTTAGCTATCTCGATTTCCCAATTAGATTTGGTTTTATCGTTTGTGGGTTCAACCGGATCCACTACGATTTCATTTATCCTGCCTGGTCTATTTTACTTTAGATTGTATCGTGATGATAGTTGGCATTGGAAGCGAGTGGCAGCCTTGTTTTTAACCTTTTATGGTATCATGGTCATGACCGTTTGTTTAACGTTTAACATCAAACGACTACTTTAAATTTCCTCCCCCACTTCTTTATATATATAAATATAACATTTTTTTATTTTTATTATGCTGAGAGAGAGAGAGAGAGAGAGAAAGGGAGAACATGACATTGACACGAGGTATTGTACTTGGACACATCTCTTGTCTCACTACACAAACGAATATTCAAATGAGAGGGGGGGGGGGGGAACAGATATTTTTGGACAACTTCATAATGAAATATTTTTTTTATTCTTGGATACCTAAACAATCAAAGTAAAAAAAAAAAGAGTGTATATATAAAGAGAACGAATTTTTCTCTTTAGATTCAACACTTCTTTTTTATTCAATGTCAAACTATCACAGGTACTGTGAAGAGGAAATGGATTACGAAACAGGAGCAGTAGAAGGTCTTTTAAAGCTACAACATCATGCTACTTTAAAGCCTATTCACCCTTTACAACAACAGCAGCAACAGCAACAACAGCATCGTCCATGTCATCATCAAAGACTACCTTCTCTCTCTAATTTATTATTACCTCATCATTATTCCTCCTCCTCCTCCTTGGTTGAAGACACTTCTTCTTCACCTTGGGCTTCTGGCTCTAATTTATTATACTCGCCCAACCTTAATAACAGTGATGATAGTAGCAGTATTTACTCTACGCAGAGACCGTCATTGATCCCACCTCTTTCAACCTCCACTTCCTTCTCCTCGCTCAAATCCAGCGCTTCCTCTATCAATACGGGTACGCAAAAGGCCAGTCTCTTATCCCGTGCTGCTACTTTCACTGCGCGTCGTCGTGGTAGACCCAAGAAATCGGCCTTGACGGCGAGTGTGGACAAGAATGAAATCAAAATTGTGGATATGACGTATAATTATGCAAACGACACCAGCCATAGTAACCAGGGGTTGTCTAGCTGCAACAAGCCCAGATGGCAAGAAGCGGAACGATTAGAATTATTAGAGGCGATTGTCAAAGAAAAGGAGTTGGATGATATGACCACCATTCGCTGGGATCGCATTTCTTTGGCTGTCGGAAGGGCCAAGAAGGCTTGCAAAGATCAATGGCGTAGAGAACTTTTACCCAACATTTTGAAGGGACTTCGATCCAAAGACAAATAACTCTTATTCTTTATTCTTTTTTTTTTTTCATTTTATATACTCCCCCCTTTTATAAATAAAGTACCGTCCTTTACAAAAATTGACGTCGATGCAAGAAACTAATTAAATCATACTTCGTGGCTACACCCAGACACCATTTTCGGTTCTGATCGGTGATGACTGCAAAAGAATTCTTTTCAAAAAATTTAGCTAGAAAAAAAAGAGGAAAGAGTTTTAGTATAGATCAGATATGGAGAGTAAAGGGTTTCTTTTTTTACCAAGGTCGGCTAAACTAGTGTCAGGTGTGATGACTTCATACTTGTTCAGGGTCACACCAGCGGCCTTCTTAAATGAGAACATACAAGATTCAACCGTATCCGACAATTGAATATGACCACGCTCCAACTTATCCTGCAACGAAGCTAACGAGACATAACCAACTAATTTTCGATTGATACTGCTAATGACGGGTAATTGCGAGTACTCGCGTTCCAACATCAGATCCATCGCGTGAGAAACAGAGGTTTTGGGTGGGATAGTCACCGCAGCAGGTAACTGAAGATCCTCTACCGACGCAGCACGATATCTATTTTGAGACAGATATTCTAATTCGTGCGTGATCAAGTCATCGGCCAAATCATTTTCAAAGAGCCAATCATCTGACAGTAAAGTACTCGTGTAATTTCGGCAAGCGTCATTTAAAATGACAACCGACTGAAATGTATGTGTGCTGTGATCGGATGACATCTGGTGCGCATGACGCGCAGCTGCGGCAACGACCGCGCCTGATGATGGGCCACAAAGAATCCCTTGTTCCTTGATCAATCGACGGGCCACAGAGTAGGCTTCTTTATCACTCACTTTGATCCATGCGTCCACCATGCCGAGGTCAAGACTGGTCGGCACAAAATTGTTCCCCATGTCTTCTACTTTCCAATCACTGCGCGCATGCGCATGCTCTGAACTCAAGATGGATTCGGTGGGTTCAACCCCAATCACCTTGACACCCGGGATCTTTTCTTTGAGGTATTGAGCAATACCTGTCAAGGTCGCACCGGATTCCACACCCACAAATACGAAATCAACCGCTGTCTTTGTTTGTTGAAGAATTTCCTCGGCTAACTGATGATAGGCTGTCAAATCACGCAATTTTGTCTGCCCAACAAAAAAAAAATGTTCAGTGTCCAAATCCCCCCCCCCCTATCTTTTTATTTTTTTTTTACCTCGTCCATGACAACCGCGTCTTTTAATTGTTCTGCTAATTTGGTAGCGACAGAGTAAGCACTTTCGGGTGCCTCTGGTCGCACTTCGTTAGGGGAACGCAAGATTTCAACACCCAACGCTTTTAAGAGCGCGATACGATCATTGGAGGTACGTTCGGGTAAGATGGCAATGATACGGTAGTTACGTTGAGCTGCTAATGTGGCTAATGATATGCCTAGATTACCAGAGGTAGGGATAATTAACGTTCTCTTTGTCTGCTTATCTCTTGACTCGAAAGCCGTCTTTCTCTCGTGCTCTATTAATAAAAACCGTGTTAGTTTTTACTCTGCACCCTCTTTCTGCAAGATTTTTTTTTTTTTTTTTTTTTACCGTCGAGAATGTACTTTGCAAGTCTGTCTTTACCACTGCCTGTAGGGTTGGTGAATTCAAGCTTGGCAAGCATGGAGACTAAGTCATACGGAACGTGTTGATAGGGTCTTCTTTTACAATGGATAACTTTTTTTTACCTTTGTTTTGAGGTGTCAACCTTACCATGGGGGTTGAGCCAATGCTGTCAGCAATGCTGTCAGTGACAGGAGGAAGCATCTTTGTAATGTGTAATATAAAAAAAAGAAAGCAGGTGTAATAATAATAAAAAAAAAAAAAAAAAAGTTGAACACAGAGGAATTGAGCCAATAAGAAGAGTAGTGTAGCTTGGGGGGCGTCAGATGGTTGTGATCACATGAACTATTTATACCAATATTTATGCGGGCTCCCTTTTTTTTTTTTTTTTTCCTTTTAATCTAGTACGGAATTAAAAGACAAGAAAATAAGACCCAGATGCGTAGTAAGTTTAAAGACGAACATCCCTTTGGTAAGTTACAAAGTAAAAAGGAGAGAGAGAGAGAAAAAGCTAAGAGTGTTTGTAGAGAAACGTAAAGCAGAAGCAGAACGAATTCGACAGAAATATCCCGACCGTATTCCGGTTATATGTGAAAAGGTGGAGAAGAGTGATATACCTACCATCGATAAAAAGAAATACTTGGTGCCTGCCGATTTGACTGTGGGACAATTTGTGTATGTGATCAGAAAACGAATCAAGTTGAGTCCAGAGAAGGCCATCTTTATCTTTGTGAATGAAATATTACCTCCCACCGCAGGTAATTAATCAATTCTTTATCACATTTGAGATGGCTTACATTTTTTACTTAGCATTAATGAGTGCTATTTACGAAGAGCACAAGGACGAAGACGGTTTCCTGTACATCACGTAAGTTATAGCTGTTGTGTCTCTCTTTGGAGTTTAACTCACATGATTTAAATTTAGGTACTCTGGTGAAAATACCTTTGGCTATTAAAACTCCTCTTTTTACAACCCCCATTAACAACCACAAAAAAAAAACAGAAAAAAAAATATAATATTTTGTAACAAGCGAAAAAAAGAAAGGACCGTGTTGACTTCCAAGCGAGAACATTTTTTTTTTTTTTTTTTTTACACATTATAAAAAAATAAGTGTGTTTTTTTAATCATCCAAGGAATTAAAATTTGTTGAAGAAATTAAAAAAAAAGTTGAAGCAAATAAAGTGTCGTAAATTGGGGGAATCGATGATTTAGATGTTCAACTTGGTGTGACGCCAGTTACGTCTCTTGGCATTCCAACTACATTACATAAAGAAAAAAAGATGTTTAGATGACAATTGAGTTTCGGCATGTGCGTCTTGGGCTTACCGAATCTTGGTGTCGGTCTTGAGACGGAACCAATGAGGCAAAGGACGGTTTTGCTTCTTAGCCTTGCCAAGCTTAACCTTGGTGATGAATGTCTTTTGAGAAGGCTATCAATTCACATTTTGAAAATGGGAGGTTAGCATATTGTATCTCCTCTCTCACTCCCAAATCCCATCCATCGATCTAAGTCCTCTTTATCTATTGTTGTCCTTTCTGCTTTTTTTTTTTTCGCTGTTTTTTTTTCTGCAGTTGATGTGTAGATTTCGATCATGATGGAGGGAATGGATGGTTTCTTTGATGTTCATATCTCTTACCATTTCTGTATTGATCAAGTGAGAGAGAAAGTGATATCTGTTTCCGCCCTTTACCCCAACTCCTTATCGCCGCCCCGCACACACCCCGCACACACAACACACACCGCAGCACTTTGTGTGAAGTTCACCCCCTCCTAAAAAAACTCTCTGCTGTATATTTCATACGCCGTTTCAATAACTAGTGCGCCTTTTGGCATCGGGCATTTACAGTTTTCACACTTTAAATTCAGAAAATGTTAATTTTTTTTTAGACGAATCAAAATTTACTTTCAGACATTGACTTACCTTTTTTGGACAAAATAAATAAAAAATCAGACAAACGAAATTTTAGTTTTTGGACAATTTGATAAGCTACTTTGACGTTTACCTGTAAAAT
>JAEPRD010000281.1:0-22615 GCA_016758985.1 Mucor saturninus | reverse complement strand
ACCACCTAGTGGTTGTGGAGAAGGGGTTGTTGATGAGGACATACCCGTTGGGACAGAAGAGACACTGTTTTCAGGAGTTGATGGTGTTAGGATGGCTCCAGGGGAGGGATCCACTCCTTTATCACTTCTAACTGATTCAGATAGTGAATTTTTATCCTTTCCAAAAATATTTTGTGGCAAACCTATGAGACCGATCCTTGATGGGAAGCCAATTTCATACGGAAATATTACCAAATCATTAATTCGGCACCATGATAGAAGAGCCGTTCGAACAGATTTATTATTTTATATGGACACAAAAAGGTTATTACAACACCTAGTATCAAAAATGACAATCGTAATGCGTCAATATAAAGATAGACCGAATTTAACAACTAATGATGTTTTAAAATGATGAGAGATTAAATAAATATATCAACAACGATGAGGCATTTAAAATATTTAATTCTGTTCGTAGCTCACCTGCATATTGGATAGTGGAGAAAAGTAACGTTATGGCTATGATTAGACAAATGGGTACCCCAACGTTTTTCATTACACTGTCTGCAGCTGAGACAAAATGGCCTGAGTTAATAGTTACTCTAAAAAAAATCTTGTTGAAGCAATGGTGCCTATTTTATACATTTGGGAGAGATTGGAGATGCGGAGTTCGAGGTGTGATAAATTTTTGAAGTCTTCTAATTTAGTGGTTCTGCGGTGGGGTTGTATACAATAATCGGTTTAAACCACCAAGCTCATCTATTTTTTAATGGATCGAAAAAAAAAGCGTCAGAACATCGATCACATTTGGCTGGCAAAACAAGAATTATGTAAGAAAGGGATGTTCAAACAAAATTGCTAGAAGGTGTTGGAATTATGAGGAAAAGCAACGTCAATTTTATTATGCTTGAATCATCTGGGTAAACTGACCATAACTTTGACATAACTGTATTGTATTATCGATACAGATTATATTTATTTAGTTTCGATGGTGACCTTTACACTCACACTTTAGAAGATACGATAAAGAATCTAAAGAATGGTATTGAATCACTCTCTATTAGCTTATGTGATTATAAAGACGGCAATGTCGAAACGGCTAAGAAACTCGCGGTACTCACAGGGCATATCATCAAAGATAAGCTTACCATTATTAAATACCTACCAGGCAATGGATCCAGGTGGGTTACTTTTGAGGTCCGATCTTGTAAAGCACCTCTGGTCCATCAAGAAAATGTAGTGACTGTATAATCAAAAAAAGACAATAGTCAACAACAAAAAAGCGGATAGAATACTACTCTATAACTATTACAAGATAAATTCTGATTTTAGAGGGTATTTTTAAATAGATAAAAGAGTATTTACAAGTTATCCTGAACTTGGTATATTGTCTATCAGTGTTTTGGTTGTAACATAAATCAAATCAATCATTCCGTGAAGCCTAGAAAAGGTTAAAATTAAATGGCTTTTTTTTTTTTAGACGTTCCCTTTAGTCTTGTCATCCAAAAACTGTATTTAGTCTACTGTCAAGATTATCCCGTAAATCCCTCCCCTCTAATTTTAAAATATCCGGTAGAAAACAATGTTATTTTTTCCTTCCTTATCCCGGGATCTGCCATTTGTGTTAAAACTCATCTATCAGAATTTTATGTTACAGGTGGTCAAAAAAAAAAAAAAATGGCCAAAGCACGTCTTGTGCTTCAAAGAAACTATAAATGGCTGGTAGTAAGGGGAATTTTGACCAATCACGGGGAAATATTTGGGTAGATTGATAATAGCCAATAGCAAGTGATTTGTAATAAAGAGGGCAAACCTGGGTCTAAATGAGGGACGGACCAATATTTTGAATGCGAACAGTGTAAAGAAGGACCAGCCGCGGTACATTTTATGAAATAGAGCGCACGTTTTTTTTTAATATGTCCCTCATGAACGGCAGAATTTTTTTTAATGCTTACATGCATAATCTGCCCGACTTGCTAATGATTGACGTTTTAGGTTTTTTTTCCCGGATTGTCTGACCAATCTCCGTAAGAATAAATTATCCAGCAATTTAGTATGACAGATTAAATAGATAATACGCAAGTCCCCCCCCCAAATGCTTGTTATGATAGGAGAATTGGCCTAACTTGTATATTCACCGAAGAGTAACAGTTTTTTTTTTTTTTCTTCAGTTGAGTAGAATAATCAGACGGGTCTGTATAGCTGACTATTCAAGTTGGTATACACATTTCAGGAGATCACAGTTCTATTAATCATGATAACGAGCTTAGCTGGGTGAATGGTTTATGCAATAAATGGCGTCATAGGCTATTTAAAACCAGGCACATTTTAAAAAATCAAAAAGCTTATTTTTCACATGCGTTAAAACAGTGTAAATAAACCATGTTTTTGTTCAGGGACAATAGTGGTCCTGGTTCCTATAGTGCAGTAATATGATCTGCTATGAAATACGTAAAAAAAAAAAAAAAAAAAAAAATAGGTACCCGATCGTATGAGAAGTACCCCGCTCATGTACATGAAAAAGTGTGACTGAAATGTCAAGAGTCATAGAAAAAAAAACATAAATAATCTGTAGCTCCGAGAGTTTCTTTGTCTGTTTTCTTCTTCTCCATTTAACTTTTTTATAAAACCAAAATGGTCCAAAATATTGATCAAAGAGCTGTTGATACTGTTCGTTGTCTCGCTGCTGATGTAGTTAAGGGTGCCAACTCTGGCCATCCTGGTAATATAAATTATATATATCTAATTTTATATTTGCTGTCATTGACTAACCAAAACTTTTAATAAAGGTGCTCCTATGGGTTGTGCTCCCATGGCCCATGTCTTGTTCAACAAGTTCATGACTTATAACCCCAAGAACCCCAAGTTCATCAACCGCGATCGTTTCGTTCTTTCCAACGGTCACGGATGTGCTCTTCAATATATCATGCTCCATATCTCTGGTTATGATGTTTCTTTGGAGGATCTTAAGCAATTCCGTCAATTAGACTCAAAGTAAGTTTCAAAAAAAAAAAATCCAATCGCGAAATTTTCTGGGTTATAGATTATTTTTGGATGGGGGAAGGCCAATCATCGGGGGATGAATTGTTAAGAGTCATTATTATACTGTTCAACCCAACAGGATGCAAGCATTTTTTTATTCTAACAAAATTTATTAAATCTATTCAGGACTCCTGGTCATCCCGAAGCTACTGACACTCCCGGTATTGAAGTCACCACTGGTCCTTTGGGTCAAGGTAATATTGTTTATAAAAAGTGGAATCAAACCAGAAATTAACAAGTGTTGGATCTATAGGTGTTTCAAACGCTGTTGGTTTGGCTGCCGCTGAAGCTCATTATGCTGCCACCTTCAACCGTCCCGGTTTCGAACTTTTCAATAACCATACCTACGTTATTCTTGGTGATGGTTGTCTTCAAGAAGGTGTCACTGCCGAAGCTATTTCCCTTGCAGGGTAAAGTTTTTTCTTTTTTTGTGTACCTTGGATCTTTTTTGAATATTAACCCCAACAAAAAAAAACATAGTCACTGGAAGCTCGGTAAATTGATTGCTCTTTATGATGACAATGCCATTACTATTGATGGTTCTACCGAAGTTTCTTTCACCGAAGATACCATTAAGCGTTTCGAAGCCTATGGCTGGCACACTATCATCGTTGGTGATGGTGATAACGATTTAGTTTCCATCGAGAAGGCTATCGAGGCCGCTAAGGCTGTCACTGACAAGCCTACTCTTATCAAGGTCAAGACCACCATTGGTAAGTGAAAATGGGTTCATGTAGTATCTCCCCCCAATTTTTTTACTTACCTTTTTTTAAAATTAGGTTATGGTTCTTTGAACCAAGGTGAAGAAAAGGTCCATGGTTCTCCTCTTTCTGGTAAGCTATAGTGATGGATTAAAAGTGAGTGAAATTCGTTATTCATCATTTTCTCTTCTTTTAGATGCTGATATCAAGCAAGTTAAGGAGAAGTTTGGCTTCAACGGTGAGGAGAAGTATGTTGTCCCTCAAGAGGTAAGTTTTTTTTTAAAAAAAAAATCATGGCGCGAACGGGTAAAACTGGGATATTAATATATTATTATTTTTTTTTAAAAAAAAAAAAAAAAGGTTTACGATTTGTATGCCACCCGTGCTGAACAAGGTGCTCAAGCCGAAGAAGCTTGGAACGCTCTTTTCGCCCAATATAAGACCGAATTCCCTGAAGAAGGTGCTGAAATCGAGCGTCGTTTCTCTGGAAAGTTACCTCAAGGTTGGGAAGCTGCTTTGCCTCGTTTCACTCCTGCTGACCCCGCTGTCGCCACTCGTAAGTTGTCCGAAAGTGTTTTAACCGCTCTTTCTGATGTCTTACCTGAATTGTTGGGTGGTTCCGCTGATTTAACCGGTTCTAACTTGACCCGTTGGAAGAAGGCTGTTGATTTCCAACATCCCTCCACCGGTCTTGGCGACTATTCTGGTCGTTATTTCCGTTATGGTGTCCGTGAACATGGTATGTTTGCTATCATGAATGGTTTGACTGCCTATGGTGGTAGCATTCCCTTCGGTGGTACCTTCTTGAACTTCCTTACGTAAGTAAACTAGTGCTACTCTCAATTTTTTTTTTTTTTTTTTTTTTGCTAATCAGATTAAATTTTTTGATTCACAGATATGGTTGGGGCGCCGCTCGTCTTTCTGCTTTGTCCCATCTTCGTGTCATCTATGTCATGACCCATGATTCCATTGGTCTTGGTGAAGATGGTCCTACCCATCAACCTATCGAGACTTTGGTCTTGACCCGTGCCACTCCCAACATGTTGACTTTCCGTCCTGCTGATGGTAATGAGGTTTCCGGTACATACTTGGTTGCTATTGAGAACGAACACCGTCCTTCCGTCATTGCTCTCTCTCGTCAAAACTTACCTCAATTAGAAGGTTCTTCTATTGAAGCTGTCCGTCGTGGTGGTTACGTTCTTCAAGAAGCCGAGGGTGCTAAGATGATTTTGGTTGCCACCGGTTCTGAAGTTTCTTTAGCTGTTGATGCCGCCAAGGAATTAGCTGCCCAAGGTATCCCCACTCGTGTTGTCTCCATGCCTTGTTCCGAACTCTATGACGAACAACCTCAAGAATATAAGGATACTGTCTTATCTGCCGGTATTCCTATCATCTCTATCGAAGCTCTTGGTGTCACTGGTTGGGAACGTTATTCTCATGCTCAAGTTGGTATGAGATCTTTCGGTGCTTCTGCTCCCATCAAGCAATTATACAACAAATTCGATATCACTGTTGAGGCTACTGTTGCCAAGGCCAAGAAGGTCATTGCCTACTACGAAAGTGCTGGTTATGTTCCTCAAGTTGGTCTCCAATTCTAAGTCATTTATCAAATCACATACCTGGGAAAAGAGAAAAAAAAAAGATGAGGAAAATCTTCATGTCTTTTTGTTAATAGAATATGCAAATACACAATAATAATAAAAAAAATTCAAACATTTGATGCATCATAGAAACAGAGTTACATTTCATTTGGCTAAAATTTATTTATGTATATCAGACATTTCTTACGGCCGAAGGAGTTTGACATCTACCGAGTTTTTTTTTTAAAAAAAAAGAGGCATTGCACTTGGTAATTCTGACCCACTCTTGACGTGTTGCCCTTTATAAATGCATACAGTAAAAAATGTAAATTATTTTCGGGAACACCCTTTTTTTATTGTCAAAATATCACACTATCTGAATTTAATAGTATCATGCCTATAAGCTAGTGGTTTAGCGTGGCTAGACCCGTAGATAATTTGTAGCTGTAGCCACAACTATATGTGCTCCTGGGCTTGGGAGACTAACAATCTGTCATCTAGTGTAGGCAAAGATCCTTTAGTGGTAGTCTCCACATAGTTACGATTATAATATTCCCTACGAATGGGGAATACCCTGCGAACTGGGGTTAAGTTTAATGAGTTATTTTTAGAACAGCTTGTCCTTCTCTTCTCTGGTTCTTGGCTGGTGGTCTCTTTACTTCACCCATCTTTTTTTTTATACATTAATTTCAATAAATATTACCTTTGTAAGCTTTATCTTACTTTAATTATTTTATTTTCCTTCTATTTTTTGAACAAAGCAAAGGGCGCTAAAATACATAGATAGAAACTCCGTGAAAGCAACATACATAATTGTTTAATCCATGTTTTGGAAACGGGCACGTTAAAAGGGAACTTGAAGTGGCTACTTTCAATTTTTTAGCCGAGCGAGCTACGTTTGATGCTCGAGTACAAAAACTCGACACAAGTTTTGTCCGAACTGGCGCAAGATCGGTGCATGACCGAAAAGTTCGAACACTAGTTAGGGTTTTAGTAATATACTATCGGGTGCGCTTTGACTAAATCAAAGTCGATATTTGTCTGATCGTTTCAATCTTCATTAGAACACCATGTATGACTGCTCATATTCTAAAAAAAAAAACGATGATACGCACAAAAATTATCATTACTGTCTGAGATCGAACTTTTGCACAAAGCTAGACAAGTTTGACCTGTGAAAATTCAGCACGTTCTTTTTGCTTTACAACACTTTTAAAATGACATTTGCAGAAATCATTGAGTGTACCATTGTACGGTTTAATGAATATTGATTAAAGCATAAAGTTAATTAACTATTTCACGTAGGACTTTGAGGGCCAACGTTTAGCAGAACAATTAACACATGTTTTATTAACTGCTTTTGGAGTAATTTACAATTATAGAATAGATTTTACAATAGATTAATCACCTTGAATAGGTTGTCAGTTTTGCTATTGGATTCTATTTACAGTCTATTCAGATGGTGATGGCAGTTTTCGCTGCGGGCCTGGTCATTACTGCATTGGTAAAGAATGATGGGTGATGTATGCAACTAAAAGGTTTAATGTTGAATTCATAGGTTGTCGTCCCTCCTTGGCCAATGTATAGAAAGCATGCCCAACCTTTTTTAAATGAATCAGTAGTCGAAAAGAAAGATTGAACGAGTTTGCTACTTTTTTTTTTATATATTATTTTTATTATTATATTTTTAATAACCCCTCCCTAAATAATGATATGGTATATAAAGAAAGAGGAAGGAAAAAAGTGTTTTATAAAACAGCTGGCTCGGGCGGTCTTATTAATAACAATTCATGATAACTTGGTGGTAATAATATATTATTTGTAGCGACTTGATATGTTGGCAGCTCTTCTCCATTTGTATTATATATTCCCATTTCAGGATCCAACTCCGTGATATGAATCATTAAACAAAATCTAGCTGACCTACAGGGTGCTTGTTCGATAGGAACTCTTTCTAACGACCAATGTATGTGATGAATCGAATCATTTGTGTTGAATTCATACAATGTCTTTTTCAGCCTACTTTCAAACTAAAAAAGAAAAAAATTAAGCATTGACGTAGTAAATTTGAAGGTGCGACGGACCTCTTTGATCTTGATAATCAATGTAGAACGCCTTTTGCTTGTCCAGAAACTTAATCCGGTTGGAACCAAAAGGAGTATAAGTGGACACCACATTGAAATATTAAGTGATCTCGCAATAAAGGTAAATATAGCAGAGCATACGATACACACTACAGCAAGTAGAAAGATGTAGAAATCAATATGATGTGATGGACAGTGATTTCGAACGAGACGACGAATTTGACCGATCCGATCCTCTACTATTGTATTTGGCAACTAAAAGATAATTTAATATTGTTTGTTATAAGTGATACAGAGATCAACAATTACAAATGCAGATAAATTTCTTGACAGCACTTCTTCGTCGATGACCAATTTTGGTGGTCTCCATCTTAGACTGACGATATAGAAATTGAAGACCATTCAACCGATATATATATATATTGAAGAAGGAAAAAGAAGATAAAGATGAAATAAAAACAAGGAGTCCAAGTAAACTCATTTTTCAATATAAAAGGGGAGCGTTAAAAGGGGATAGCCGAGGGGCTAAAAATCAAAATTCTTGTTACACACACACACAATTCGAAAGAAAACAAAAAAAAAAGCTTTTTCTTCGTCCTTCTCTTGTCCTAATGTAATGTTCTCAATCACAGCTACGAAACCCGCACAACATGCACCCAAAAGAAACATTAGGAATTTATTCTTCCTCCTGTTTGCTTTCATAACGGGTGGAAGAATACATACGTTGCCCTCGGGTCAAGTAAGAATTATGTTCAGGTGGCAATATCTCGTTGTATCTTTATTAGCTGCTTGTTTGGGTACATTTATTATTGTAAACACCACCCAGTTCTCCTGGAATCATATAGACCAAAACGACGAGGAAACCATATTCGCCCCATTCACCTGTCGTAAGGGTTCTTCCAAATGGAGAAACTACATTACGAATCAGCCTATAAATCTCGGAAACACTCATCCTAAACGTGAGTGTCTCAATCTATTTTTAAAAGTAAAAGAAGTTAACCCTTATTTCAGTCTATTACCCGAGAAACTGTCCCCATTTCCAACAGCATCTAAAATCTTGTGCAAAACCAGTTCCTTCCTTTATATTTGCTGGTAGTGAGTTCGCTGGTGCATCCTATGTGTTTCGAACGCTCAAGAAGCATCCTCAAGTGGCGGAGGCTTCGGTAGATAACAGTGTTCCTCACAACCATGTATTTGTTAAAGACGAGTTTGATGACGCAAATGCATTTGATTCTTATATTTCTCAATTCCCTTTTTTAAAAGATGACATGCTGGCCACTATGGAAGAAAAAATGAACTGGATTGTTGGTGAAAACGCACCACACTACTTGTATCATAGTCACTTGGCAGCAAAAAGAATTAAAGATACGTTACCTCATGTCAAGGTAATATCTAGAAAAAGGCAAATAAAATCCAAACTTATCCATTGCGTTCATATAGCTAGTATTTTTTTTACGAGAACCCATCGCCAGAGCCTATTCGCAATATTTATATGAAAAATCAGGTAATACAAACGAAACCCAATCAAAACGATCCAATTTACCAACATGCAGTATAGAAGTAAATAACTCCAAGTTGACATTTGAAGCCTTAATCGATTTGGAATTGCCCATATTACGTCGTTGTGGACATACAAGCACACAAACAGGATGGGAGGGATTTGTAACATGTCATCAAGGCAGTGAAATTCGAGGTAATGCGTAATAGGTGCTATACGTGTGCAGATCCTATATTGATATCTGATATTTAGCTTCGTGGAAAGTTTCTAATGACACACATGCATTTAATTCACTAGCAAAAGGGATGTATTATCCAGCACTTGTTCCCTTTTTACAACAGTTCCCATCTTCGCAGCTATTTATTATACGAACTGAGGATATTTTGCTAAACCCTTCCGGATCATTTCAACAACTAGCAAAGTTTTTGGACATTGATCCAACATTCTTTGCTGAAAGAAACTTTTATCAAGATGAGCATTTAACCGAAACTGAATTAATATCAACATTACCAGAGAATTCAATCAGCAAAGATGATATAAAAAACGAAAATCATCGATCCAATGTTTTTATTCAGACATCAAGGTCGCCCCGTCTACAGGTTAATAACGATCATCGAGACAATCATCTATTTTTCTCTTCAAATAATGATGAGCCCAAATTATCCACTCGATATAGACTTCAACGAGTATTTAGAGATTTGAACCATAGACTTTTAGAAATATTTGATAATAGCAAGACATATTTTAATGGTTGGATTTATGATGTGGATCGCGGATAAGAAAAAATGGGGAAAAAAAATTATAAATCTCTTTTCTTTGCAATGTACTCTCTAATCCAACTCGAACTAATCTTCAAAACATCCATATCTTTACCCTGAACAGACGAGTTTTCAGATGAAATCACATCTATAATTCTTAACTCTAAGGGAGGGTATCCGCGCATATCTCTCTCACTATTGACTGTTTTTAATGTATTAATAAATAATTTACCAAGCAAAATATTTCTAAATTTTACCTAAATCGCCGCCTTTAAGAGTTTCCTTAGAAACAACAAGTGCATCAATCGTAGGGTCAGTGACAGTAGGTCCGAATGGATCAGTGATAGGTACGACTTCATACGTGATACTTCTTTTGACAAGGTTTAAGTAGCTCTTTACCAGTTCTACTCTTTTTGCAGTTGGTTCAATTAGATCCCTATGTTTCTTCTTTAACAACATGCAATCGTCTAATACTAAATCAGAGTCTTATCACTAGAGTAGCAAATTCACCTTTACCTGTAACACCTACCACCATACTCTCGTTTGCTAAAATTGCTGTCATGGTCAAGAGAATTTTATGACCAGCGTGAAGTTGATCAAATGTTCCACCAACAGCAACACGATCAAACACCAAAGGTTCAATAGGACCTGTATTTTCTATCAATTTGCCATGTCTGGTATCATGGTTATCGGTTAAGACATGACAAGCTAAAGGTGAATCTGTTCTTATAGTGTTCCATTGGCCAACTCTGTCAGAATCTAAAAGCTCTTGTTAATTGTACTCTGTCTATGTGTTTTCCGTTCTCTTCTTAAGTATGGCTTGATTGTTTCTATTTACCTTGTTCAGGTAAACATACTGTAGTAATGTAAGATTCAAGATGCACAGGATAAGCGCATATATCCTGAAACACGACATTACAGTCAAATAGAGGTTTCTCGGCCTGATAAGACTTGTTTAACTGAATCACATAGATTGTTCCCAGAAAAGCTTGAACCCGCTCCCAAATAGCATCAATGCACTTAGAATTTGATTTTATTTCTTGACATTCCACAGCAATGATGAGTTTAGCGTTCTTTTGGAGGGCTACCGTCACTGATTGTTCTATAAAACTAATTTGGCGTTCTTCAAGTCCAGACAGTTCTTGAAACTGCAATGGCAATAATATACTTGTCATGCTGTCTAGGTTTACTGTTATTTAATTTAAAGATTGAGACACTTTTCAGTTTTTTTTTTCGGGGCAGAATCAAAACTAAATTTTCATACCTTTTTTAGGCGAAACAAAGGCTTGGATAACATAGTTGGGGTTACTCAGGCCTTTAAATTCCTCGTTGATTGGATATTAAATTTGCGTTTAGTTTTCAGCAGCCAATGTATTCTTGATTTTAAGATTTTTTATTAAATATGGAAGCTTTACGAGCAATGCTATCTGAATAGGTATATTCTTTCCTGTCTATCAATTAATTTTAACTTCGTGGATATTTAGTCGACACTTGAGTACAGTTATGTCTCATCATTTTAGCAATTACACTATCGCTGAAATATTATATATAATTTTATGATGAAATAATAATTGTATCTTAATAGCTTCTACATTTTGCTGGATCACGGAGATGGTCTTTTTTTATTTTTTGACAAATTCATAAACTTATTTGTTGTTCTGTCTATTACACTTGACACCTTTATAAACGCAACTATCACACTTGTTTAAAATGATTTCTTCTACTCCTACAATTACTCCTCCCAACTCGGGCGCCTCTACTACTCTTAATGCTAATGTTGCCCCTGTCACTTTAGCTACCACTCCAACAGGATTGGATGGTAACAATTTTTTTTATAATATGTTCATACACGAAGCTCTTGATAACTGAAATTTTGACGTCCTATTTTGTGAGTATGTCAACATCTTGTAAACTAACACTCTGGTTCAAAACTTACTAAAAGTTTTTCATGTATCATACATATAAAATAATTGCAAACTATGTTTTCAAAGTTTCCGATGTAATAATTGTTGTAACAAGTAGCGGTAGTCTCGCACGCACTTGGGAGGACTTGTCCATAGTTTATTAAGCCTTCTTTTTTACAGTCAATTCAACATTTTGAAAGCCGTCTAGTCCCATCTACAAGCCATCTAAATGTTGAATGTGTGTATGCTTGGTCTAGAATTCTCGTATGGACAGCTGTTTACAAACTACTACACCTAATGAGTACCAGAAATTTTGCTGGATACTTTTAATTTTTCTGTTTTATATTATACTTGTACAGTCCACTATTACCTCTTTTTCCAATAGACTTTGTACTTGTATTATTATCGATGTTTTCTTCTTGTGACTTTGCGTACTTTCTTTACTTTTTGGAATGTATGAATTCTTCAACAATTAGATATATAGGTGTGCGCATATTTAGAGCAAATAAAAAAGAGATAGTTGGTATTGTCAATTAAATCTATTAAACTTATATCTACGTCATTTGAGATAGATAGTAGTGATATATGCAAGTTTTTTTTTTATGAGTTGTAGTACTGTAATACCTGCGACACAGTCCCTTTTACTTTCAACACAAAAAAAAAAGTAAAACACTGTCAGAGCAACGCCTATTACTTTTGTATGCATATCAATTTCATTCGAAATTATTGCAGTCGATCACTTAAGTAACGACTTTGAATACAGCTTTATGACTTTATAAGAACACCGTCTGATTTGAAGGCGTCGATGCATACTTTTTCATACTTGTACAGTGATTTTTTTTTGAACGATCGAAATTCTTAACACACTCCAGAAACAAACCAAGCTATATTTATCACCTTTCCTAATTTCTAACACCGTAGATATAAACCCCACCTAAAATATACTTCCCTTCTCTCAGAACTTTAGAACTATACTCCAGACTTTCCCTTCATCCGGTATTTCTTTACTACATTCTCTGCAAGCAGAATCAATGCCGATATCGTGACAGTCTTGATGGAAAAAGAATTTCCTAAGTCTCCAAAAAAAAATCGTGAGACTGGTAACAAGAGTAATACACAACAGGTTCAACTTAAGGCACGACAGCTTACTATATTGTCGAGTTTATGGAGCCATGGATGAATATTCTCAACAGACTTAGCAAAGAAGATATATTTATTATCATGGACAATTATAAGGTTCATCACATTTGTTCTGTTGTTGATGCTATCAATAAACGTGGCTTTAAACCATTGTTTATGCCACCGTTATATTTGCTTTTTCTGTATCCAATTGAAGCATGCTGGTCGAAAGTAAAGAAGCATATTAGAGAAAACCATCTTAAAACTCTAAAAGCTAACACCAAGACTTGCTAAAGCTTATAAGCAGGTCACTGTTGCTGGCTGTACCAGCTGGATAAGACATGCTGAAATATACTGGGAAATGTTTCCTGAAAAAGAAATTGACAGGAAAGACCTTCACAAACTTTACCGTTTAAAAAAAAAAGTTACACTGCATCATTATCAATCATCTTAAAAAGAAAATACAAATTCGTCTATGAATAATTTTAATAGATATCACATTCAAGTCTGAAAATACTATAATGAACCGGTTTTACCCCACATTATTTATTTTACAGCTAGGGATGCTAACGGCATAAAGAAACGCTTTTATACCCGGACTTCGGGTGCCGTAAAAGGAAAAGGATGATATGAACAGAAAGAATTTTTTGTCGATTTATTCCTTTTTTAATATGGCTAGTAGTAAAGACGCAATGCTAAAATGAGGGGTATCGGCGTTTCCTATTAACAATAGGTCGGATCACAAAAATGCTAAGCGGGAAACGATATTGGACTGATAATGTACCACCTTATTCAATTAATTATTGTTTAGTTTACTAGTCACTCATTGTTTTATCCCTCAATGTAAAGATTTAAAGTACATGCCTTCATACAATAAGTGGATAACTGGATATCTACTGGTAAAAATTTGGTTTGGTGGCTTTATCTCTCCCTAAATATGATTATACATGACGCAAAACTATATAATCTACCCAGACTTTCTATGGACAATGTGTGGGAAAAATGGGAAGAATTTAGTCCATAGAAGGGTCACTATACAGAATGAGAGATTTCACAGAATTATGTGTTACAGTCGGTTTCAAGTAACACAGAGAGTCGAACACCTCCGACCTAGGTGTTACAGATATGTCAATAAAGGAAAAATTTTTATCTTTGATTTGATGTCAGATTTGAATTCATATGATACACTCCCTGATGAGCATTGTCAGTTACATAAAAAAAAGGATATACTTGACGGTTGAAAGAAGAAAAAATATAAGAAAGAGTCAACGTTAATTGTAAAAAATCAAACTCGTTCGTATGCTTCGGTTTTCGTGACAATAAAAATAGATGTACCCGGCCCAAAACATTCAGGCTTTACCTTTCTTTTAAACTAACATAAAGGGTTTCTAGAAGTTTCATTTGTTGAACCCGACTCCTTACTTTAATTGAATGTGTGGTATTTTTTTTTTAGGATGGTCAAACGAGTTTAAAGGCTCTCAAAATACTTGGTCAGAACCATGTTATTGGGAAGTGCATTATTTATTTCCTCATTTGGATCTTTGCATGCATCTTCGACTAAATCGTCAACTAATTGTTCGGTTCATTCTAGGACTAGGTCCTCGTCTTGTTCATTAACTATTATTATATTATATTCGACTCAATAGAGACATTCTAAAGTTTAAGATGTGAATTCTGAAAAAAAAATCCATGCTTTCCATAAACGTCAAGAGAATGGGATCAATACACACTTCGGTCACTTGACTAGTAGTTCCAATTGCACCATTTAAGCGGTTGGGAATTCAGCTTAATGTAGGTTTAACTTCTATCAAACCCTTTGGTAGCAGCCATCCGATTGCTACAGGCGAAGCATTCCTGCAGATCCACAGCAGTCATGTCCAAAAACGTTGCTATGTGTGGTCAAGGCAAGCTTCTTTCTTCCTCGCAATCGCCAGTTTCAGTCTTTCCGCTGTCAACGATATATAAGACATATTTTTTTTTTTTTTTTTTTTTTTTTTTTTGATTCTGATCCTGCCCGTCGTTGCTCCGATTAAAATTGTATTTCTTCAATTTCTTTGTATTAAGAAAGTCATTGTTATCGCACACCACCCAAATCTTGGAATTCGGCCTCTACTGCCTCTTCTTTTCAAAACCGTTATTAATTGACCTTTTAACATTAATGATTGTTTTCATGAAAAAGACGGATATAAGTTTGTTAGGGAAAAAGAAAAAAAAAAGTATGTGAACAGGTTTTTATGTGTCATGTCAGGATGATTTCATTGATCATTAATAATGTTTGAGTGTTGGAAACATCAGAAAAAGGCTCCAGGTGCATAAAACCGTAATTTGGAACTTGATTTTTAGTACAAGCATGTATATAATCCTAAAGGCTGAACGTAGACGTGTCACACTTTTAGACAGCTCTTATCTAACAACTTCAAAGATGATAATATACAGACGGCCGAGAAAGTTGGAATAAACGTTGATTATTTTGTTTTTTACAGCTTTTAAATTATCATATATGGTTGTTATCTAATCAAAGGTTGACTAGATCAGAAAGAAGCACTGTATTAAAAGTCGACATACCTTTCGCGAAAGAAAAAAAAACCCCAGGATAAAAGAGGACTTTTTCGTCTACACTCCACATTGATATCAAGTTATTTAATAGGCACATCATGCAAACTTAACTAATGCTTACAGCACTATGAATAACCAATTATCGAGTGTATACTAGTTTACCAACCTCAGCCATAATATCACCCATATCTCGCCGAAACTGGAACACGTCTTTTTCATTTTTAAGTCATATTTTAGAATTTTCTTACAGAGCCTTATTATTCCCCTTCGTAAAAACAGTTTTTTAATAAAGAGAGAGAGAGAAAAAAGAATAAAGAATTTGAGTTTCATTTTTAAGCGGATACACAAGAGCTGGCTCATGTCAGAATGAAATAGCTGATTACTTTACCACTCACAATGGTTGATCCTTTACTTTTAATTGACATGTCTGTAAGTATCCACATCAAGATATGCATTGACTTGAATATAAACCTCCTCAGGCCTACATAAATGTGCAGTGATGAGCTTCCCAATGATTTGTCAGTTTTTTTAGCAGTGGCATCATGATAAGCGTAACTTAAAAATATCTAGATATAGATCGGCATTATAAATAGGAAACAAATGTAAAACAGATACTCAAGTGAATGAACATACATTTTAGACGTATATGTAACCTTTATTTGGCTTCAATAACATCTTTTTTTTTGGCTTTTTTTTCAGTGAAATCAAAGCTGACATTCAATCAGCGATAAAACATTCCCTTTTTTTGACGTGCGTGTAACAAACTTCATGGTGATCAGAATTAGTCGGAGGTAATTCGATTTTCTGTGTTACTTGAAACCGACTGTAACACATAATTCTGCGAAATCTCTCATTCTGTGGGTGATCTTGATTCTCTATGGACCGAATTCTTCCCATTTTTCCCACACATTGTCCATGGGACTGCGTCATGTACAATCATAAAGGGAGACTACTTTTTTTCAATGTAACAAGGCCAATTGGACTGCATACTAACTTCACATACCGTCCCCCACTTTTTTTTTTTACGTCAGGATGGTACTACAACTAGTTTTATGGTCCTACAATTTTTACAACTTCTAATGTGGAGACACACTTTTAGTAAATGTCCTTCTAACCGAGCCGAATAAGGGCAATAGAGAGGTCATTCTTGTGTACAAATATTTTGTGCGTCCCCCCAAACTTTGAAAAAAAAAAAAGACATTTTACTCACACGCACACTATGGACTATGTATTAGCCTTGATTGTTAATAGCAAATTTTTATTTCGGATCTATGGTAAGTTGTATTTCCTAATAAATAACATTGACGTAGAGCAACGCACCTAATTTATAAAACCTCAAGTGCTCAGATGACACTTTTTTTGTATGAGTATGGGCGATAATAGCTGATAAAACTGAAATCAGATCTAGAAAAACAAAATTAGATTAGGTTTATGGGTTGTGTGTTATCACATTCTAATCTTTTTTTTTTATCATGATAAACCGCTATAGAGAGGAAAAGCGGCTCATTTTTATTGCTTGTCTTATCGATTTTAACCATGATTGATCTAAAGAGGGACGCTGTGAATAAGGATAAACCTTTTGTCTGCTCAAAAATTGCTAAAAGAATTTCAAGAATTTCAGGAATATCATCAACCTTGGGGAATGAATAAAAAAAAATGTTTTTGACCGGTTTGCCGGTTTGTAAGATTAAAATGAAGATCCGAAATGATTATTAACTGTAATGTAATGAAGATAAGAAGGATAAAAATTGATAACATAGATATTATCAGTATTTCTGTTTTATACTAGATCTATGGTGGAACAAAAACTCTATCGTTCCAGGTGCTGTGTGAAAAAGGTGCATGTGTATTACTAGAAAGACGATTATCGGACTTGCACGCTCTGATTGGTTGCCCTCAGACACTTTGAATCGTTTCCAAGGTACACAAACTCATTTTAGAGTTGATAAGAAACCAAGATCTGTCTCCGAAATAACGCAAAAAAAAAAAGTTATTGTAATAGGACAAATTATCCCATTCCTTTTTATTTGCCTATTTGAGAAAAGAGGCGGGTTTAATCCCCTTTTTCATTCTGCTTAATATGGATGCATAGGTTATGCTACAGAAAAACTTTAAGAAGCCACAAACCTGGGGAAAGAGCTACATCTTCCATTGGTGTTTATCTTCATCGATCTTTCAAATAACTGGATTTCTTTATCAATTGGCAGTATGCCTCTAAAGGATATTTTGTATTTCTAGGAATTCAATCTCCATAAAGATGGGACCTATAAAAAAGAGGCTTCAGATTCATTTTAAAAGTCATCGTGTAACTCGACTTTCCCAATGTATTTTTTTTACTCGGTGACAGATCACAAAAACTTTATCACAGGAGTCGAAAAAAACTATATAAGCAATCGATTTTCTCCAAGATTCTCATCCTATTTTTTGTCTCTTCTCTCTTTGCAAATAAATCCAAGCCTTTTTAAATTCTTCTATGCTCAATAATTTCCTTGATAAATTTAACAAGAACAAGTCTGACAAGAATGAGATTCAATTAAATGATTCATCTTTACCTTACGGTATGCCCCCAATCGAGGAGTCCAAGCCTTATCCTCGCCCTGTCCAAGCCGTCTCCAATGCTTTGCTATTTGTCTGGAACAAATTGTTCATTGGTCCCTTAAGTGTGGTCTTGGGCTTCTTATCTAGACGTACCAACTTGACATTCTGGATCATTTTTGGTATGGTTATTGGTATCTTGGTAGGCCACTTCGCACCTTCTGTAGGTGCTGAAATCGAGCCTTTAGGTGATGCTTTCATTCGTATGATTACCATCATCGAAACCCCTCTTATTTTCTCCACTTTGGTTGTTGGTATTGCTGGTCATGGTGACGACGTTGGAAAAATCGGAAAATTGGCAATCAAGACTATCATTGTAAGTTTCTTTTTCACCATGATTTTTATATATATATATACTAACATTTTGATTATCTCTAGTATTTCGAAGTTGTTACTACCTTTGCTTTAGCTGTTGGTTTGATTATGGCTAACCTTATCAAGCCTGGCCAAGGTGTTGTCTTATATGGTGATACTAGTGAAGTTGCTACCATGGCCGAAACTACGATTACATGGTACGGTGAACTTGAAATGATTATTCCCAAGAATTTCTTTGTCGCTGCCACCGAAAACCAAATCTTGGGTGTTGTCTTTTGTGCTGCCATGTTCTCTTGTGCCATGATGAAGGCCGACAAAAAGTCCAAGGAATTTATGCTCAGAGTCAATGATTCTTTATCCATGATCATGTTCAAGTTCGTTGCCTTGATTATGAACTATGCTCCCATTGGTATTGGCGCTTCTCTTGCTGGTGCTGTTGGTAAGAATGGTGTTGATATTCTTGCCAACCTTGGTAAATTAATCGGCGCCTTGTATGCTTCTTTGGCCATCTTTGTTGTTGTCATCTTGATTCCTGTCATGTTCTTGACTCGTGTCCCTATTGTTGGCTTCTTCAAGGCAGTTGCTCAACCTTGGTTAATCGCTTTCAGTTCTGCTTCCAGTGAATCTGCTTTGCCCAGAGCTATGCAAAACATGAGAAGCTTTGGATGCCCCAACTCTTTGACTGCCTTTGTCATTCCTTGTGGTTATTCTTTCAATCTTGATGGTACTACTCTTTATCTTGCTTTAGCCTGTATTTTCGCTGCTCAAGCTGGTAACATCAACCTCCCTCTTGCTACTCAACTCTCCATCATGGGTACATTGATGCTTTCCTCCAAGGGTGTTGCTGCTATTCCCCGTGCCTCTTTGATTATTTTAGCTGGTACTGTTACCCAATACGGACTTCCTTACGAAGCTATTCCCATGATTATGGGTGTTGATGCTATTATGGATATGGCTCGTACCTCAATCAACGTTTTCGGTAACTGTCTTGGCTGCTGCGTTATGTCTCGTGTTGAAGGCTCCTTCCGTGGTCTTGAATGGAGAGAGGAAGAGATCGATAGACGTCGTATTGTACTCTTGGAAGAAGAACGTAAGCAACGTACTAGCGATGGTGTATCTGAAGAGATGTCTTTCACTGATGGTGAAAAGCAAGTTGAGCACCAGGAGTTGGATAATGTTGTTATTCATCATGATGTTGAGTCTGTCAATAGCTTAAACATTGCTCCTGCTCACTCTCAAAAACATTAAGTTTTTAATCCTTACCCCTCACTCTCACCTGTGTAAATATTACACCTTGTATTTTTATAAATAATTTTCTCTCTTCCCCCCCCCCTTCTTACATATTATACATATTACCTTCAATAAATTTTTTAATAATCTTTAATCTAAACTCAATGTTTATCCAAAATATATGATGTTATGGTTCCACGAATTTGATGTTTACCGATTTTGCCAAGGAATTATGGCTTGTCATTCAACAAATATGTTTTATGGCGACACCAGGGTTTGCGCTACGTGGGGGGTTCGTGAATTTATAGATGCTGCATGGTGTTTTTTTAAGCAGGTTGTAGATAAAATAACAATAGGGTTGACGTGTGCAAAAGAAGTTGTTTCATTCGGTTGGGTTACTCTATTAGGGAAGTACACCGTGACGATGGGGGGAGGGGTTACGAGTTTATTTGTTATTTTATTAATTTGCATAAATATACAGTAAAGAAAAAAAAAGAATGCATATGTACAAGTATAAGTAATAATATGAGATTAATATGATGGTATGCAAAATATGAATATATAATAAAAAAATAGATTGAAGGTTTAAGGTAGCGGTGGGGGAGAAGGTTCTGGTGGTCGCTCATCCTTTTTAACGATAGCTACAATCACACTAATATCATCTGCTTTTCCTCCCTATAAACATGATATTAGACAAAATAGGATGATTTTTTGAAATTATATATATATATATTTACCTGATAGTAAAGACCTTCGTGCATAGCTCTTACCTGAAAAGGAGAACTGGGGTTATCTGGATCCTCACTCACAATTTTTGCTCGGAGTGCAAGAGCATCTGATATGCTTTGGGGTGGAACTTCGTTTATTTTTTCTGGATCAATCTGCTGATCTATACAGTTCTGTACCTCTTCTAAAATCTCATCGTCATATAAATTATCAAACAGTCCATCCGAGCCCAAAATCACAATATCCCCCTCCTCTATTTTAACTGTGAATAGCTACACATAAGAAATCATGTTAGTATGCTTCTATGAATAACTTTTTTTTCTTATGGCAACCTACTTGTGCATCCGCCGGTGAGTCGAAGGAAGCTGTGCCTAATTGGTAAGGAAAGTTGAAAGAATGTTGCTGTTCTTCAGATCGAAATATGTAGTCGTTCCGTCGAATAACGGATACACCGCAATCTCCTAGATTTGCTATTCGAAGTTCATCTTGACATAATATAACGATACATGCAGTTGTTGACCCCACAATACCCTAAATGTGTATACTTTTTTGTTAAGTACCCGCTATTCCTTGTCTCTCTCTCTCTCTCTTATACCTCGTTTTGCGCATCTAAAGTCGTCATATGATATGCGCTTTCCAAAACTTGTATAGGATCTGGTTTTACCTGTAGTTGCTGAGGCCTTACATTTGTTTTAATCCGATCTAATTCTAATTGAGCGTAATGCATCAATTTACGTGAATACAAAGCAGGGTTGGCACCTATAAAAGGGAGAAGGGATTAAAATAAAATAAAAAAAAAAAAGTAAAAATAATCAACAAATAAATAGTAAATAAGTCTTTTTTTTTGTTGTCGTTACCTTTATGAGTACGCCAGCCACCTACACCGTCAGCTACACCCAAGGCGTCTTGTCGTTTAAAGTAAGCGTCGTCGCCCACTTGAGTACTAGAGTATATGGCATCGTCTTGTTGTTGTGTTTCTGAAGGCACTTTGCCGCTTTTGGGGTGACCTGACACTCCAAGATTAAGTGTGTAGTGAAATAAGGTAGAGGATAACGACGGATGAAAGAAATCAATCACATTTAGATTAGTACGAGGTCGTTCCTGTTGATGTGCCGCTACTGCTGATCTTGACGAACTGAACGTTTGGAAACAGCACCTGCTGATTAAGGGACGAAGCAGTTTACGTGAATGAGTTTTATGTGAAATGAAGGCATGGTATAGCATGAAGAGGATTTATTGCAAGTAAAAAAAGAGAAGACAAATATAAAATTGTTTTAATAAAGAAAGGGGCCAAAAAGAAACCCGCGAAATTCTGTAGTGGGCCCATTTTATGCCAGTAAACAAAAAAAAAAAAAAAAAAAAAAAAAAAAAAGTCTAAAATCCGATGGACTGCTAAATCAAGTTACCATCTCTACAGAGTGTTTCTCACATGACTCTTTCTAATTGATCAAACCAGCTTTCATTACTCTTCTTGGTTTATTCATACTACAAAGAAAAAAGAGCGTTACATGCACTGTTTACTGTTTACGCACGATTCGCACAACGAAGAAAAATTAATGAAAAAATGCAATCGACACCCCTTTTTTTTATTTTTACTTCATAATTCTTTAAAATAAGTGTATCACATCGCAGGTAGTGGGGATTTGGACTCTGCAAAAACATGTGCGCTTTAAAAAAAAAAAAAGGGGGGGGTGCTTAAAAGCATAAAACATCAAGAAGGATTAGGTATACACTGTAACTTTTGTTGATAAAATGTTACTTAGAACCGTGCTAATAAAACATTCGCTCTTTTTTTTAAGGAGTCGGATAAGGAATTGTTCAATCGGCTGCATACAATACGACTTTTACATTTGCTGTCATATCTACCAAGTTTGGTAAAGCAGTCATACCATCATGACAAAAATCGAATTTTGATATTCTATTGTTGCTAGAGGACCTTTTAACCCCTTTCATGACAGTAACATGCTCCTTAGCAAACTTTCACCGCCTTACTTTTTTATAAGTGAAACATTGTACACATGGTTCTTTGAGACAGTTGCTTTCATTAGATCCTTTTACTTTTGATAGCATTAAAATGGTTATTTTTATACCAATGTTGGCGTATGACATATGCCAGAACTAAAAAAAAAAAAAAACTGTCAGTCAATTTGATATGGGCTACATTAATCTAGTTTCACATTAAACTGGTTTTTGAAATCATGATGATATCACCTAGATTGGATGCTACGTCTCCCATAATCCTTTCATATGTAACCAATGCCTGTATCAATATGTGTCTGAATATGTTACATTTTCATTACAGTTTTCACACTTTAAATTCAGAAAATGTTAATTTTTTTTCAGATGAATCAAAATTACTTTCAGACATTGACTTACCTTTTTTGGACAAAATAAATAAAAGATCAGACAAACGAAATTTTAGTTTTTGGACAATTTGATAAGCTACTTTGACGTTTACCTGTAAAATCTTTAAACCTTCTCCTCACTTGAGTGAGACGAGGTAACCACATTGGAGGTGGCGTTTAGTC
>JAEPRD010000280.1:0-23017 GCA_016758985.1 Mucor saturninus | reverse complement strand
CTGAAAACTAAATTTCATTTGTCTGATTTTTGATTTATTTTGTCCAAAAAAGGTAAGTCAATGTCTGAAAGTAAATTTTGATTCGTCTGAAAAAAAATTAACATTTTCTGAATTTAAAGTGTGAAAATTGTATCTAAGCATGCGACCTAAAGGCACGAGCCCCAATTCATGTCCGTAAACGAAGTCACTTTTTTTTTTCTTTTTTTTTTATTAAGCAGAGAAAGTGACAGGAAAAGATATTTTTCTCTTCTTACTTTTTATAAATGGCTGATCATCCTAATAAACTTGCATTTGAAGAAGGTGTTTCACTTATCTTACACAACTGGACCGCTTTAAAGCTTGCCGTCGAACAGGATTGGGGAGGAGTTGAGTCTGCTGAGAAGAGAGAATGGTTCATTGACATTCTTGTTGATCATTTCGGAAAGAGTAAGTCTCTCTTTTTTTTCTTTTGGTTTATTGTAAGTTAACCTGTCACTAGATGGTAAAAAGTTGGATATCGATGAAATTGAGGACGTTTTATCTCAAGTGATGACCGACGAATTTAACGCCACTCTGGAGGATGATTCGCCTTATTTGGTCGCCAAACATTTATTTTTGTTATATAACCAGTGTATTCTTGGCAATTTTACCGAGCTTGAACGTCTTAGAGAAAAGGCAAAGGCTCAAAACAAGTTCAATGCTTCAAGCTGTATCAAACAAGGCGATGATAGTGATGATGATGAAGAGGAGGATGAGGATGATAATGTAAGATGAAATACTTCCAATTTTATGCAAATTCCAATATTGAAGCTTCATTTTATAGGATCACCAGGGTAACAACGATAAGGATGAGGATATGGAAGAAGTGCCCGAAGAGCCTACTGTGGATGCCGATGGTTGGGAAACTGTTCGTCGCAAGTAGATTGTAGATTGTATTCCCTCCCTTTAAAACTATTACTTATTCATTTATTTATACAAGTTTATTTGAAAGCACTGAATTCCTTTGCAAAGTTCTCTAATTCTAATAAATCAGCCTTGGGAAGCTTAATTTCCTTTGTCTTTGTAGCAACCACTTCCTTGATAGCCTTCTTTGTGACCTTATTACTCTTATCTGTCTTGGGCTTTAATGCAGCCTTTTCTTCCTTTTTAGCAGGTTTCTCCTCAGACTTCTTTTCTTTCTTGCTACTCTTCTTGGCGGGCTTTTGTTGAGTACCTGTCAAGACTTCGGTCATATCCATATTCATGCTCTCATCATCCTCCTTCTTCTTTTTATCCTTCTTTGCTTGTTCCTCCTTATCAGCCTCTAACTCTTCCTCGGTCTTTACTGGTTTAGCTTTCTCGAGTAATTGTGCGTAAGATGATCCAACACCGCTCTTGATGACTTTTTGTACACGGGCTTTATCTTTTTCGTTCAGGGCCTTGAATCCTCTGAATTGTTCAATAGGCACACGAGTTAAATACTCAGGAACTACACACCAAAAAAAAAAAAAAAAAAAATGTATGTTAACTGTCAAATACCATGAACCCCTCCAGAACTCTTGTTCCTTACCCTTCCAACATTTGAAATGGAACCAAGTGTGTCTGGCTTTATCCTTCTTAATTTTTTTGGAGCTTCTGTAAATTTCAGCGACACGAAGTGACTTGTGAGGAATCACCTTTTCACAGGCGGCACATTTGGACTTTTGTGTTTCTGCGGGTTCGATACAATAACTGGTGATGGAACCATTTCCCTTTGCAAGTTGATCAGCCATTTTCAAAATAAAAAGAGATCTTGTTAAAGCAAGAGCAAAAAAAAAAAAAAAAAAAAAAAAAAAAAAAAAAAAGATATTTTTCTTTGAAAAGTTTGGCATATGTGACTTGCATATCGTGACCGGATTTGGGATTCTGACTTTTTATCGTCCATGCCACAGTGAGCTTTGACAAACAATGGTCCATTTCGACTTTTGCAGGTTGTTGGAACAAGTCGTTATTTAAGTATATGATGCAAATTTAATTTTCTCTTGGGATAAGATCACTCAATCAGTTACTGTCATATAGAGCTGTGGAGAACATGGATTTGACATAATAATGCCTTGAACAGCTGCTGCAAGCGGCTCTCACATCCCAATATAATGATATCAGTATGTCTGATGAGCAAGGTACTTTCCAACAATGCCAAAACTCATCGAAATAGCGGGAAAATAAAATCGGAATATCAAAGAATTAGTAACAGTGCGAGAAAAGACATCATCAATCACTGATAAGGCAACCGCTGCAGTAAATTCACGAATAAAATCGCATCAGTATTTTAACGGCGCAAGAAGAACTTTGAGATGCATTGTCAAAAATCCTGAAAGTTCAAGTAGATTAGAATCGATAAATTACAGTTTCTCTTGACAGGTGTATGGAATTGCTAGTTGTGGTCTCTTTCAAAATTTCTTTTTATGGATGGGCTAGCCGTTATTTAGAGTCAGCGACCTGTAGGTAGAGCATAGGGAGGGAAGTGATGCTTTTGGTTTTTCTTTTTCTTTTTCTTGCGCTTGTTGTACATGAGTTGCTAATTTCAATAACGGGAGTCAAGTTTACTTTAGTAGCTTGATTCGAACTCTTAACAACTTCAAACAAGTGTCATCACGATTGTGCAAAAGTTACTATTGTCTTTAAAGGGTTCTAACATACTCTTTATTAAAAAAAAAAAAAAAAAAAAAATTAAAGACGACTGGCTGATTCACCATGAACAGGATAATCAGTATATCCAACCGCACCATGGGTATAAAATGTCTTTCTGTTATAAGGGTTCAACTTGTAGCCGTTTCTGATGCGCTCAGGAAGATCAGGGTTTGCAATGAATGCACGACCGAATGCAATCAAGTTTCCGGTATCTTCTGCAAGCTTCACAGCATGTTCAACAGCGGTACTGAAACCACCAGCGGTAATAAATGGGCCCTTCCAGATTTGACGGTAAGGGGAAAGGGTATCGACGGTATTGACTCTCTTGTCAGACTGGAAATCAGAACGTGCCTCAATGAAATGAAGATAGGCCATGTCGGGGAATCTTTTTTGGATTTCAGAGGTAAGGTATCCCCATGTTTGAAGAGGGGTATCATCCAACATGCCTTGGACACCGCCAGAGGGAGAGAATCGTGCTGCAGTACGATCAGCACCAATAGCACCTGTGATAGCCTCCAACACTTCTAAAGATAATCTACAACGGTTCTCGATGGATCCACCATATGCATCTGTTCTCTTGTTGGTAGAGGAGTTTAAGAATTGATCCAATAAGTAACCATTGGCATTGTGAATCTCGATACCATCAAATCCAGCAGCCATGGCATTAATAGCAGCTTGACGATAGGTGTTTACTAATTCCTTGACTTCCTCTGTCTCGAGAGCACGGGGTGTTTCATAATCCTTTCCACTGGGCTTCTTACCGGGAATGGGGATTGCGGAGGGTGCAACAATAGGCTCATTATTAGGGTTTAAGTTGGAAGAACCTGCACGACCCAAATGCCATAATTGGACGAAAATGATGCCACCCTTTTCATGAACAGCAGAAGTAACCTTCTTCCATTCTTGAATTTGATCGTTTGTATAAAGACCGGGAGCTTGACGGTAACCACCTGCCATTCTGCTGATAAAAGTGGCTTCAGTTACTAATAAACCACCGGGGGTGGCTCTTTGAGAATAATAATCCACTAAAAGTTGGGTAGGAACAGCCTCCAAAGTAGCTCTGAATCTTGTTAAAGGTGCAAGCACAATACGATGTTGGAGTTCATGACGACCCACTTTGATAGGTGAAAAAGCTTTAGTCATCTTTTATTTGTGTGTGTCGATTGAAAGAGAGAAGGGAATTATTAATCAAAAAAATAAAAAATAAATGTAATTTATACTCGATTAAATATGCTTACTAACCCTAAGAACTTTTTTGCATCGGAATACGAAAAGTTCATGCATACTCATCATGGTGCGCTATCATGGCAAAAGTCATGCGTCGATGACAACATGTCTATTAACGAGGAACGCTTATTACGGCTTTCAATTCGAAAACGGATGTAATAAATTTAAATTGGCGGATGTAACACATGTTTGTGTCAATTCTGATTTGATGATGGAGTTTATTTTCTTCGATCTAAACAACTATCGTTCAGTGCCACTTTTTGTATTTATGGCCTAATTAACGTCTGCTTCATTCTTTCAATTGAAAACTTAAAACAGAAAAAAGCTAGCATCACAGTTGCAAACAACAGTTAAAATTGGTTTGGGTGATCTCCACTCCCTTTTTTTTTCTCAGTGACATTTAAGCGGCAAGCTTAAATGGTTTAGGCATAAAAAAAAATGATGCTTTGCTATTGGTCTGTTTATCAACCCCCCCTTTTTTTTTTTCAATGCTGACAAATGTTTGTAGCTATGCAACCCACCTATCGTCGACCAAGTGGTCTAAAGGCTCAGTAGTTAAAAATTGCACTTTCTTGCACTTTCTGATCAGGATGAATACGTTGATTTACTTGATCTTCCTTTTCGAAATAAAAGATCTCATTTTTGTTCTTTCAGGCACACAAAGTTTAATTTTTCGAGAACAATGATACAATATTTTTTATATATATGTGACGCTGCTAGGGAAAGTAATAAAAATGTAAAAGTAATCTACCCCTTTAGAACAAGCAGTAGCATATGCTTCTTATCGATAAATCCCCAAATGATAACAATAAAATATTAGGAAGGTGTGATTGATCTTCATAAGAAGGTTTGCTCCCATAAATTTTGTTTGCAAACATGTATCCCGTGTTTGTACTTGATAATTAACCATTAGAGCCAACGAGGATTAATGCTTACATACGTTTAAGAGATTGGAAGGATAGAAAAACTTGTTTATCAATTGTTCTATACTTTGCTTTAACATGACACCCGTATAGACACCGAAATAATTTACAAGTTTCATATATAAATAGATGAGAAAAAAGCTCTGTCGCGGACACTCCAAGACCTTAGTCAGTATTTTTTGCAATTGCACACTTATTGCGAGGAACCTTAAAAAGAAAGGTAATATTTCACTTCATAATTAAAAAGAAGACTATTAAGCAATGTAAATACGGAACAAATAAAAATCAACGACTTAACAAACATAAACATATAATATATACAAGAGCAAATTGAGCATTTAATAAAGAATTATCTTATATTTAATTGAAATTATTGTCTTTTAGACATCGCATATTACAGACGACGCTTTTCACTTGATGGACATGCTAACATTGTCGCAAAAACATGGTATGTATAGAGATTTCTATCAGCACGTCAGAGATGCTTTGTTTGTATACGATTTAGTAGATAAAAAGAATGTCGAAGATTATTTGAAGACTATCAACACGGATTTCAATACTTGCATGAGAAGTCATTCAGATTTTATTTTTAAGCAAGTCAAAAGAAAAACCCCACCTCCAAACCAATTGCTGCTAGCTGTTAAACTTTTATTTGATCACTATGGGCCTTTACCATGCGCTAAAACAGGATCTCCGCTCTTTGACCAAGAATGTAAAAGGATTGCTAAAAACATCCTTAAATCAATTGAGTTAGGTCATGTTTCTAACATAGAATATGGTCCACCATTCTACAGAGAGTTAGGAAAAGACAAGAATGGCCTTATGAAGTATGGTTGTTCTAGAGGTGCTAGTTCGGTCGAAGGATACCACCAAGCTATTATACGAAAAGTTTCTTCAATTAACGCTGATCTTCGTCTTACTGATTTAGTTCTAGCTGATTATAGATTATACCTTAATATTGACGTACTTTAGTTTGTGCTTGATAAAAATTTATCTTCGATATTAACATAGTATAACTCATAGGTTGGTGCTAGAAATAGGGAGGTCGTAGCACATAGTAGTCATTTTAGTCCTTGGGTCACTCAATGTATAAACCTGATGAGACTCTATTTAGGTCATAATACTGTGAAGAATTATATTATTCATCATATTGAAAAACTTCCTGTCGGTTTTACGGGTCAATCAGTAGAAATATTCGGTTTAACAGCTTTAAGTCTGCCTTTTTTTTACAACATTTGATATGAAACCAAGATTAGAAAGGGAGGCTAATAAACAGCTTTCCAACGAAATGGTTAAGAAGAGATTGCTTCAATTAAGCTTTTTACCCATTATTAATTTTCAAAAACGAGGCTACTCATCTCAAAATTTCATATACAGATACTTATCAAACAAGCAAAATAGTTACTCTCTTTACAGTAGTACCGGTTCATACCAAAGAAGAAATACTGTTGTATGACAAGCTTGTTTCAACTCACAAAGAAAATTTGTATGTCAACATAAACAGCAACATTCCTGATTTTAATTCTTTCGCTAAGATATGGTCCTCGTTTGCTGATGGTGTCAAAATATTTTAAAAAACACCGGAGCATCTAAAACTTTACTTTAACAAACGAGTAAAAGCTAGTGTGTTCTATAATACAACTTTATTGAACGAGAATATTAGTAACAATGTAAACGATGCGTTAATTCAGTCCAACAGAATAACAAACCCTATTGCATCCATAAAAGCTCCTACACCTATTGAACATTATTCTGATCATCAAAGAAGGCTACTTCCAAACGATCACTCTTTTTTGACAACTCAACGTCATGAGCGGCAACTGATACCCTCACTCGCACCTATCGCAATATCACCACCAATGATATCAGCTTTGACAATTAACAATACGCCATCTGCTCTTCTCCTGCCTCGCGATCGACCTCCCACCAATGCTAACCCAACGGATGTGAACCCTCGGCCAGAACTTGTATTGTTTGCATGGACACGGTTTCTTGCAGTAGTCGATCAAAGCCTAAGCTATGCATAAATAAATGTGGATTATGTAATATCGATCATTATTCTGGACGGTACAAAAACACAACCTGTCCATATATCAACAATCCTTAAAATGATTGCTTAAGCATAAAACCCATTTAAAATTTTTTATAAACGCTTGAAATTTTTTTTAGAATTGTTTTCAAAAAGTGTGTGAATAATTTTGAAACACCCTGTAGTATTTGTAACTATGTGGAAAGCAAAATGCTTGGGGATTATGAGAAATATGTAGAACAGCAATACTAAAATAGTTCTGTATATATACATCCTAAAAGTTTAACGACGTATGAACCCTTTGAAGCAACAGTTGCAGTTATGACATTACGGGCTCGTACAACAATTGAAATGTCCTAGATAGGCAAAATGTTTTCTGTACACTGGCTAACATTAATGTTTCGAAACTAACAATAATGACAATAATAAAAAAAAGTGATTGTAAAAACTTGAAAAGGGTTTTTAATGGATTGATTTAAAGACATTTTATATGCATTTACAGGTTATAGAACATGTCGTTTATCGAAAACGCTTGTGATGAAGGAATCTCCACTGAATCTTCAGGTTGATAACTTATGTGTGAATAGCGGTCCTTTACCATCGACCTTCTTAAATTTAATTGTGTTAGCCAAAGATAAACCTTGCCATCATATTTACAGCTCCTGTCGCCAAAGGACTTGCGGATCACTACGCCCTGCATTTTGGATGTAGGACATAAACAATGCAAAGATCTGTAACAGATACCATCCTCTGCATTTAAAGTCACGGAAGATTCATTAGGCCATTTACGTATATCAATTGGCCCGCCTGAAAGATCAACATTACACTCCCATTTACCAGGTTCAAGTAGTTCGACCATGTTGCCATTATCCATATTGGAATTTTTTGTGATGAAGGCCAGGTCTCTTATATTTACAGGAAGAACATTTTTGGTTAAGCCTTCGAGAAGAGATCTATCACAGTGTATACAAGTAATATTTACGAAAGTAGTATCACTATTGGAAATGGAAAATAAATCTTTTCTGTGAAGTTCTGTCTTATTAGCAGAAGGACGGGCATTGGGAGTTTTGAATTCAAAATGACCTTGTGCGACTTTTGTTTCAGGAAGGTCACTTTCGGTTTTGCGTGGAGAAGGAACTCTGGGATAATTAACTGCGTCACATTTAGCTTCGAAGCCCTTGACTGAATTCGGTATTGGTGGCGCTGACACGTCAAAACATCCCGTCTGTGGATTTTGAACTGGTATATCTTTCATAGATGGCTGAAATAGAGAGAGTATTGATTTGTATGGTTCGAATGGCTTTGAAGAATATGAGTTTGGCGATGATGTTGGTTCCGGTGGAATAGATAACGTAGTGGTTGGTGGAGATTCTGTTAAATTGTGTATGGCCAAAGGCTTATCAGTAGCCCAATCATTCGCCGAGGGAGGTGCCGCATCCGCATGTAGTAGCTTACGATTACTTGTAAGTGACACATCATAGTTTAATTCTTCATCACGCGATGCGCCTGAATGAATGATGGCACCTGCACAGTACACTCTTGTTGTTTTTAGTGTGACATCTGGGGTGCTATTCAATGGTAGTTGGTCGAACTTGAGCTTGTTTATAGCTTCGGGTTCTGCAGCTAATTCGTTGGTATTTGAGGTAAACCCAATTATTGTCTTATCATTCAGCGCGTCTGGGATAACTATATCTTCATCACTAAAAATACTTAAAATGTCAAGCTCGAATACGCCATTGGAAGGGTCAGAGGCAAGATTGATTGAATGAGGAAGATCGTGCTTGGAGACTGCAATGGACGTACTAGTGGTGGGTAATTCCTCGGCAAACGTACTAACTGCTGCGGTCTCTTGGTTTTGAGAAAAGCGCGGCGTATCTACGGGTACAGTTTTGATTGGGGCAGTAATTGTTTCTTGAACAGGAATAGCAGTTCTTTCGATTTGCTTTTGAATAAATTCCCTTAAATCCATCAATGCAGCAGGGAAGTTCTGATGCATTCTAAACTGATTTCGTACCCATTTTGATAGATGGCTCACGTTATCCGCGCTAGAAAATCTATCTTCTAGTAAAATAATAGCCCCCCAATCCTGAAAAAATTGCGTTAGCATCCGTTCTTTTAATTTCCTGAATTCGGCTTTACGTTTTTGTGTCGAATGCATCTTCCCAAAGCTTGATTAACGGCTAATTATAAAAGTACATCCAGTTAAATATGTTAAAAAAAAAAACCCTGTTAAAATCAAATATTACCTCTAAATGCCTGGGAAGAATACCACTGGCTTCCTGTCAGAAGATTGGAACTACGAGTACGGAATTTCTTCTTGTCGTTGTAATCCTTTTTAAATTTTACCTCTAAATCTTTCCTAAATGAATTGTGAATGATTTGTATAGAGGATTCAAGTGATATTAATAATTACACTGCAGGATAGGGTATACCTATTGTCACGACAGCACGACAGTAGTTGTCAGAAAAATCTATGCCTTCACTCACTTTTCCCCGGAAAACCTACAATGAAACTTTAAGATTCAATTTGTTTCTATAATTGCCCACTTACAGCAAAAAATATGGCTCCATCACGTCCTTCATCATCTGGCTGAAGATTTACGGCATCGATTTGCTTGTAAAAATCTCCAATCGTATTTTCGAATTCGACCTTGTCACTACCTCTAGGCTCTATATGAGGAGTATTAATAATGGTAATAGCAATAATAGAATCAAGTGACTTACCAATGAAAATCATTTTTTTGGCTGCTAAGCGATTGTATAGTTTGGTAAGCTACGTAAATAAATTAATTTATGGAATTAATTATGGTGGATATTTTTATAAGCTACCTTCCATCGGTGCATTAGCTTGTCTAATGTATTGTACGCAGGTAAAAAACATAACACGCCAAATGGCACAGACTCAGCAATCTCACAAATAGCTATAACCACTGTCAATATCAATTGACCTCAAGTATTGTTGATCATGCAAGCTTACCTTCACCAAGATCATCTTGAAAATGAAAGGACTCCCAGTTAGAGTATATACCTTTTAAAGAAACTCTGTTTGGTCTGTTTTTATACTATTAGTTCACGAACAGATTTTTTTTTTTTTTTTTTTTTTTTTTTACCCTTGAGGAATGCCTCCAACCCATACGTGTGATTTATCGATAACATGATTAGCTTCAAGTCGTACTTCACTATAATGCAATATTAAATATGTGGTCGAAATTATATGCACTTTACTTACAAATCGGTCTCAAGTTCTGAAGCAAAGGTATTCAACTAAGTGATCCATTATTATTACATGTATGCTCCTTTCTTTTTAATATTTAATGCTTACCGGTGATAAGGTTCCACTAGTTAATATAACTGAACGAGTAGTGTCTGTCATATCCTTGAAAATGATGCCCGGATTTAAGCATCTACAGCGGGGGAAGATTAGATACGTATTTGTTAAACATAATATAGACTAAATTTACTTGAACGCCAATTTGAAAGACCACTCTGGTTCCATATAACCCGATATGCCTTTCTTTCTTCTCTTTCCATTCATTGTCTGAGATTTTTGAGTCCTTTCAATTTTTTTTGTCAGCACCATTTGGTAATCCTCTTCAAAATGTGTTTCCTCTTTAAATAAGAATCCAAAAACCATGAATAAACCCTGTAATGTTGATAAACTGGTAGTGGTAAGACATTTACGGTGAAAAAACGGACTTTGCGAATTGTCGATTTCTTCACTTGGCGCTTCACTGTTATTCTCCTTTTCTTTCCTAATTTTTTCTGCATGAGCCGCCGCTGTGCTAAATGCTGGCTTTAGAACGTCGTGAAAAAGAAAGGGTGTAATATTTCCTTCTGCTAGTTTTTGGAGTATATCTACACCGGTCCAACTGATGTAATTGGGTTAACAAAAAGGGACTTACTTAACTGTCGACAACTTACTTGCAATGATGAGCTTCATATTCTTGAATAGTATATTTATTATCAGTAGAAGTGATCCAGTCGTACAAATAATTTACTATCACTTCTAAAGTCTGATGTGCTTCACCTTCGATTCGATTTCTTATAATTTGGTCCAATTCTTTTTTAACTGTTGCAAGTTTTTGTTCATCCACCTCGAAAGATCCTGCAGATCGTGAACTGTCTTCAATATTATGTGCTAAACATATTGTCAGCCAAAACATTGCTTAACATAACTAAGGGAGGATTTACCTTCATCCAAAATAATGATGCTTTCTTTTAAATTGATATCTAAAACTTTACGGATCACTACGATTCAAAATTAGCAATGTCACCAAATTAAAAATAAAAAATAAAAGCCCTACATGGATCAATAATGTAGTTATAAGGACAGAAGACGACTTCTGCACCTTCGTATATTTTTCTAGAAGCATAAAAAGGACACCCTTTTACTTTTTTCCCTAACGTCACTAAGTCTTCAATATCCCAAACACGGTTTGTACCATTAATAGAAGGATGGGCCATAATCCGGCCAATTTTATGCTTGTAATGGCATGCATTTTTATCCAGTAATTCTATGCAGGATTCTGTTTTGTTCGGGGCTTTCGATACCTTTGGATGAACTATTCAAATTAAATAATTAGCTCGACGATAATACTCAAAGTTCATCAAATTTACCGCATAGCTGGTCACGACTTCCAAGGATTGTTGTACCTAAACAAAGTCAGTATACGATGCGAGCAGTGTTTTATGTTACACTATTTACGAGGATTGTATCTTGTTTTTGTTTTTAATTCTGAGATGAGTTGGGAGAGCTGCTTATGACTGATTAAAGTTGTTAATAGTGCCGATCATTGAAAATCGTATCGTGCTTACGTTCTACTTCCAACAAATATACGGGGTACTTTTTTAAAGGTATTGTACTTCATACTGTTCACTTTTTCCGAATCCGGTCGTTGATGAGTAGTATTCTCTCCCTTGACCTCATTCTTTAGTCCACTAGTTTGAAAATCCTCGAAGCTATTTTCATCGATTGTGATTACGCTATTACTTCGTTTGAATTTTTTTTTCCAATTAGAAGGATCGTTTTCACCCAATGGTTTCTTAATTTCTGGTGGAACATCGACATTGACAGGCTCTCCCGGAATAGGAATGTTTGCAGAAATTTCTTTAAGTGTGCTTGTCGAATCTGGTAGTTTATCGGACCCTAAAGATATATCTACTGTTGCTTCGTCTGATTCCACAGCCACTTTATTCAATTCTAATCCTATTTCTGTTGGTGCTCCATTGGACTCAAATTTTATCTCTACTGATTTTTTGGATTCTTCTTTAACTTTTTCAGCCTTCTCAGATTTCAACTTCAACTCCTCTGCCACTTTCCTTTCCTTATCTTCTCTCCACGCTAAAAAAAAATGCAGTGTCAGTTACAAATTAGGTGCTTTAATAAAGATTATTTACCGAGAACTGAACAAAGTAAAGCCAGTGATTTACCAGAACCAGTTGGACTTTCAAGCAGGGCATTTTCAGAATTGTTTAACGTATGTATAATCTACAAATGAGAAGTTTTTAGCCATGGTAATAATACAAATATCTTGTAAACTTACCCTTTTCATCATTTGTACCTGAGCGGGATCTTAGGGTGAAAAAAAAAAATTAGTGGTAAGTTACAAACAAACATTATTATGTTGCTTACAAGGTCTTAAAGGGAAATCAATGCGAACATTTTCAAAAGAAAGCGTTTGGGATTTTTCGCTATTATAAGCTTTTTGTGGTTTGACGTCGCTTTGGTCGGCATGGCTGTCAACCCATGCTAAGAACTGATTGACAGTGGCTTCGTTTGGTTCTGATTTTTTGTTGTACGCCATTATCGAAATTCTAAAAAGTGCTGACCGAGATAGATAAAGTAATGACGATGGAAACTACGAATCACTGTTTCTGTATGAAAAGAGTTGTGAATGACAAAGCTACGGAAAAAGAAAGGAATGCGCCACTTTTCGACCAGTCGCGTGTCCTAAGTTTGGAATTCGAGCGGAGTGTTAGTTCTTGTATAAAAAAAACACTTGCTGAACGAGTCAGAGTGGGTTTAGCCTTTTATTTCTTTACATGACAATCTATTCTTTATACATTATCAACAAAGCTGGTGGTCTTGTTTACCAGAAGGATTTTACCCAAAACCTGGAAAAGCTATCAAGTAATGAATACTTAGTCTTGGCCGGTACTTTTCACGGGTAAAGTCGTGTTAGATGAAGAATAACTGTTTTAACTAATAACTAATCAGTGTCCACGCCATTACCTCCAAAATTTCCCCACTCCATAACTCTTCGGGTGTAGAAATGTTGGAAGCTGAAAATTTTAAATTGTATTGTAATCAAACATTAACAGGTATAGATCATCATTAAGCACCGACTGTTTCTTGTTTTAACAGCTAAAAATAGGCACGAAGTTCCTGTTAATAACAGCAATCCAACAAAACAACGTGGACGCATACATGAAGAAAATCTATGACACATATAGTGATTTTGTGATGAAGAATCCTTTCCATACCCCCGAGATGCCTATTCGTTCGGATCAATTTGACCAATCTTTGCTCAAGTTTATTAACGTAGCCGGAGCATCCTAAATATAGATCCAAATAATAAAACACACATCTCGTTTATAAGCGTTATGTCAACACCCGATATAAACCGCATTACAGTTAAGAACCCCCCTTAGGATGATGATTGCAACCGGAATTTGGTATCAATGCAGTGGGAACAGTATTTTTGCATCGTTTATGCTGTTTCTTCGTTTTTTCTTGTACCATCTTGTTTTTCGAGAGGGAGAGTACCATTTAAACAGAGAGAGCCTTAATCCACATTTTCGGTAGCAGACGCAATGTACTGTCATCCATAACAGTCGAAATAGACCTACATAAAGATAATCATTAGCCGAATATATTATTTTTACAAGAGGATGCGAGTAGTATAGGGGAGCATAGAGGAAGATCCTTTGAATAATTTATAGATATATAGTAAAGATAGCTCATATGAGTTGCAAGTTCATTGAGCACCACAGCTGTTTTCATACAGATTCTGAACTGATATATGATTAAATAGAATTACGTACAGCTATACGCTTATACTTAAAAGATACAGTGACATTATATAATCAAGGGATCGTTCAGAAAAAGAAATAGAGCTGAATAGCTGCAACTTGTTCTTCTGAAAAAATTCAGTATGGCAGTAGGTGGAACTTACGGGTGAAGTAGCTCTTGTTTGTCAATTCCAAATGAGTAGGTCTTTGCAAAAAGGTGCCATTGTTACGGTCAGGGAGTGTGACGATGAGCTTGTTCAGTAATCAGGATTGACCGCTGACGACAACATAACAGACGAAAAAGACGACGAAGAATATCCCATCGAAACACTAGTCAAAACTCACCTGAATCGACCCGAACTAAATGTGAATTCGAAGGGAAGGGGGGACTTACCGAAAGTAAGCGGACGAACAAACTGATCATTTTATTGATTTGATTGCCTCCGGAAAGAGAATTATATCTGCACGTAACTATGGTTATGCTACTTATGTAAGAAATCTAACAACAACTCCTCTGGGAATGGAATTATTCGTTAAAAAAGAGAGGTGTCAAAGGGTCGTTATCTAAGCTAAAACAGCATCACGCCGAGTGGAATTATTAATTGCATTGACGAAAAACGCACAGCTGTCCTGAATCAAAGTAGTGAATCTTTGTGTTAGACATTCGAAACCGAAAATCTGTCCATAAGTCGATCTGCTTTTCCATTGATTTATGCGTGTCTTCTGTGCTTTACCAAAGGAAGAGTGCAGTGGGGTATTTGATATCTGGCAATCGCATTTAGATCTGTTTTTATTTATTTTTGTTCAGAAAAGAGGGGATAATATACATTGTTGCTTTATTTGTTATTTATTTTTTTGGTCTAGATAGTATGAGGGTGAGAGTTGAATGGTGACCAAATACCACGGACACTTTCTGTTGTAGAAATGACAGGTCTCTTGGTCAAGTTCTTAATCTTATCACCACTTGAATCTCTGAGAAGTTGCACTTTGTTGTTGATTTCACCGGTTGTTAAATTACGAGTACAGATAACTTTATCACGGCCGTTCACTATTATCGTAAAACCAATTAATAACTGTTTATATGCAAAATTCCTTCATATTTACAGTAAATTCCGCGAACGATGGGATGGTGGGCGGGTCTAGGTTGAACAATAATCTCAATTTGAGGGTGTTCCTTTGCGAAGTTGGCGAGATCCTTCTTGATGTATTCGCTATGAAAGGAGTTAGAACAATAACCCAGGGGAGACTTTTTCATTTCAAAAACTTACATCATGCCTTTGTTACTTCCCCATTTTTCACAATAATTGAACACCATTTTACGACATTGGAGCACAAAAGCGCCGGTACCGTTGTTTGTTCTAGGTAAAACTTTGCTTGCAATGCCAGACATTTGAAATGACGAATAAAACGATTCTACAGGGTTATTCTTGCGAGGGGTGGAGAGAAAATTACCTTTTAAAGACCCGTTTTTTTTAAAGTCTGACAAGCCACTGGGGCCGACTCTTTGGGCTCCCGATCAACTTTTTGCATGTTTTTCTTGTCCAACAGTCTTTACCCGAGTATTTCATTATCATACCATGGAAAATTATCGTAAAAAAAATCGGATTTAGTCGCCTACTTGAACTGTCCACAGTTTGTTAATATCATAACTACATGCTGTTTTTCTCAGTGTAGAAAAACGTAGCAACCATTGTTGTTTGTGACGGCTTGTGACCGGTTTCGATTTGATGGGAATGAAAAAAAAAGCCAAAAGCTTCATGTTCTCTCACAAAAATTATTTTCTTCTCAACTCAACTAAATGTAAAGTATAGATCCTGGTAGACATTATTTCACAACTAACGAATGAAATAGGTCTCGTTTAATTGTAAAGAACCTGCCAAAGGAATTATCGGAGGAGAAGTTCCGTGAGCATTTTTCCAAGAAGGGCGAAGTGACTGATGCCAAACTTATGAAGACCCAGTAAGTTATACTGATCTTGCATTTTCCTACATAAACTAATTCTTTATAATAGGTGGGGCACTTCTCGTAAATTTGGTTTTATTGGTTATAAAACAGAAGAAGCTGCAAACGCTGCCTTGGAATACTTCAACAATACCTATATCAACACTGCTAGAATTAACGTCGAAAAAGCGCTGGCCTATGGATCAGAAAACTTGCCTAGAGCTTGGAGTAAATATACAGAGGGATCTTCAGCTCACGACCGTATGACAGGTGCTGGATCAAAGAAGGCCGAATTTGCTGTGGAGGAAACCGAAGCTTTCCAAGATAAACAAAGAAAGGAAAGAGAGGCCTTTATCAATGAATTACACGCTGATAAAAACGATCCCAAGTTAAAAGAATATTTGGACGTGATGACATCTAGAGCAAAGAGTAAGACTTGGGCAAATGACGATTCTGCCGCCGCCGAACAAGAAAAGAAAGAGGAGAATACAAATACTAAGGTTGATTATGTTGGATCTGACGATGAGCTTTATGATGAACTCCCTCCCAAGAAATCTAATGACACCAAAGAATCTGAGGATGTAGAGATGAAGGATGTCGAGGAAGAGGATAAATCAAACGTAGATGAACCCAAGGCAAAATCCGTAACAATGGAATCCAAAGAGGATATTGCTGAAATAGAAAACAGGGATGAAAAGGTCCACACAAAGAGCGAGAACCCCAAGGAGCTCATTGAAGATACAGGTCGTCTTTTCGTTCGTAATTTATCTTATGCTTGTACTGAACAAGACTTGAGAGATCTTTTCGAAAAGTATGGCACCTTATCCGAAGTTCATATGCCCATTGCTAGAGATACCAAGAGATCCAAGGGATATGCTTATATTCTTTACTTGATCCCCGAACATGCCCTTAAAGCCTATGAAGCTCTCGACATGCAAACTTTCCAAGGTCGTCTTTTGCATATTATTCCCGCCGAAGAAAAGCCCCCAGCCAAAGAAGAGGACATTTTAGGTGTCAATGGTGTCAAATTAAGTGCGGTTAAAAAGGAGAAGGAGAAAAAGCGCAGAAATCTTGCTGGTAATGATTTTAATTGGAATTCTCTTTATATGAGCGTAAGTTACGATGGCATGAATTGGGTAAAAGAAAGGTATTAATTTGGGTTTTTTGTAGTCCGATGCTATTGCTGAGTCGATTGCTGATCGTCTTGGTGTTTCCAAGTCTGAAGTCTTGAATCCTGACGCTGACAACATGGCTGTCAGATTGGCCTTGGCCGAAACTCAAATTGTCAACGAAACCAAAGAATTTTTTGAAAAGCATGGTATTGTTTTAGACACTTTTGGTAAGAAAGAGAGAAGCGAAACCATTATTTTAGTGAAAAACATTCCCTTTGGTACAACTGCTGAAGATATGCGCGAACTTTTCGGTAAATATGGTGAGCTTGGTAGAGTTCTTGTACCACCTGCCAAAACCATCGCTGTGGTAGAATTCCTTGAACCTAGTGAGGCAAGAAATGCTTTCAAATCATTAGCCTACCGCCGTTATAAGGATTCTTTGATCTATCTTGAGAAGGCACCCAGTGGATTATTCAAGAATCAATTTGTTCGTGATCCTAATGCCAAGAAGGAAGAAAAGAAAAATGATGAAAAGAAGCCTGCTAGTGCTGCAGAGCTTTTGGGATCAACCAAGACAGATGATGTTAATTCAGATGATATCGCCACCCTCTTTGTGAAGAATCTTAACTTTTCTACTACACCCGAAGCTCTTCAAAAAATATTTAAGGGTATCACTGGTTATAGATCATCTCGCATCAATGTTAAACCTGACGCTAAGAATCCTGGAAAAACCTTAAGTATGGGTTACGGATTCGTAGAATTTGACAACAAAGTCAACGCAGAAAAGGCATTGAATGCTATGCAGGTAAAAAAAAAAATGTGGTGTTCTAGCATGTGATTATTTGACACTTTTTATAGGGATTTAACTTAGATGGCCACGCGTTAGAATTGAAGCTTTCTCATCATAAGTCAGAAACAAAATCAAAAAAGACTAAAGCACCAGAAACTACAAAATTGGTGGTACGAAACGTGCCATTTGAAGCTACTGATAAAGATTTGCGTGAACTTTTTGGGTAAATATAATAGACGGTTGTACATGTGAATCCATATACTAACATCATCGCATAGTACTTATGGTCAACTCAAGTCCCTCCGTTTGCCAAAGAAATTCAATGGCGGACATCGTGGTTTTGCTTTCTTGGATTTCCTTACCAAGCAAGAGGCGAAGAATGTATATGAAAATATGGGCAATATTCATTTATACGGTCGTCATCTTGTCCTTGAGTGGGCTCAAGAGGATGATAATGTCGATTCACTTAGAGAAAAGACTGGTAAACATTACTCAAAAGAGGAAAACATTGGTGGACGTGTGAATAAGAGACAGAAGGTTGATTTGGATGGTGACGATGACATGTTGGAGTAAATAGAGTAATTTGTAATAAAAGTAAAATAATAGTAACACCGTGCTCTTCTGGTGTGATGCATACACAAGAGACTGAAACCCTTCTTTTTAAATTTTTGTGATACCTTCTATATTTGTGTAACTATATCAAAATTCGTGTTTTTGAATAAAAGATTGATAAATTTATAAGTAATTTATTTTACACTCCACGCTCGTAAAAATCATCCCATTATTGCCATCTGAAATTGAAATTGGAAAAGCTAAATTTAAATAGGCGGGAGTAGACGATCCGTGCAATTCAGCACATTGGTAGTACCTGGTGGCAGTAGCTGGGTTATCTTCTCCATAAAAAAAAAAACTTTATGTTATTATACCAGTGAGAACCTAAAAAAAAAAAAAATAACATTATTTGTACTCTGCCATCCCTTTTTCCATATTTTACCTGCGACTTATACTCAGGTTTATTGTCCTTCTTTCTCCCTTTTTAAAATTTTTTTTTTTTTTTAAGAAAAAAGTTTTGACTTCATACTTTGCACTTCTTATTTATTACTTCCACGCCAGCGTTTTAAAAAGTAGACAAGTCTAAATGAGAACAAGTGCAAAACTCATTGGCAATCTCGTACATCGAGTTTCTATTCAAGTGAGTATAAAAAACATACCTTCTTCAACTACACCTTACTAAATCAAGAATACGCACAGTTACCATATAAAAGCGGCCGAAAAATAGAGTCCGTAGAACAGGATCCTATTATCAAACAAACAGGTAAACAAATACGATAACAATTTTCGGGGGGTATGGATTAGAAGAACTCAAGTTTAAATTTGTACTATAGTTGCAGCGATTATCGAATTATCAAAGTATAGATTAACAATTGTTACGAATACACTTGCTTGCGTTTTAGAAAATGTATCAAAGGTAAAAAGTTTAATAGCGGCATTTTATTATCATTGGCTAATGTTCTTTATTTTCTTTTCTGTGTATTCAGACCCATCAAATTTTTGAACAAAATGTTCCTGTAGATGTAATGCAATCTAAATTATTCGTCCTGCGTTTACTGTCTGCATGCATGCAGCATCACTGGCAGCACCACCGCGAATTGGAAAAGGAGAAACACCCTGAAATACCTTTGAACGAATTGACTTTAGAGTTACCACCACTAGATACCGCTCTCGTTACATTTGTGCTTGTTTTGATGAGTAGATATATCACCCAATACCATCTGATTGAAGAATCGACAAATGCTGAGCAAAACAATCAAAATCGTATGCCACTGGTTGATCTCAGTGACAGCGAAAATGGATATACCTACGAACAAATCAAACTCAGTTTAATTACTGACATCTATAAAGCGTCATCCAAGATTCTTTATTATATCAGTTCAAGTAATTGGGAGGCATGTTATGCAAAAATAAAATACGCTGTTATCAGTTTGGATTCCATTAATGGAGGTGCACAAGAAATTCCACCTGAAATCAGAATGTTGGAGTCCAGTTGTTTAACAAGGAAAAGATTGTACTCTATTTTTGCCGGTACGTATTACAATATTTTATAGCTGACTATTATTGACAGAAAAAAAAAAAAAAAATAGAGCTGAGTCCATATTACCTCCATATGAGGCCACATGGAAAATTATTGTTCTCAAAAATGATTCGGAGAGCTATTTGGAGATGGATTGAATCTCGCCCCTCAGAATTCGCCGAGGTTTGCTCTAGTGATGCTCGTTTACTTTCTGGCTCTGAGGTGCTGTTCGACATGTGCAGCTCAACAGCAGATAACTCCCGAAAGAAGGCCGTGCTTTGGCCTTTACAGACTATTTTGCTTGTCTTGTCTCCCGAGTTTTTAATGCAATCATTTTTAGGCTCGTCTCCCACATTAAATAGAAGAACTAATTTTCTCAGCTTATTAAGGAAATCATTACAATCAACGAGAAATGTCGATATTGCGGCCGTGTGTTATGTCGATTTATGTAAAGCTGCAACGTTTCTCCCACCCAACAATGAATCAGTATTACGATCGATTGCCGCAGATGTAGAAATCGAATTGAAGGAAAAGGTGTGGGATTTCTCAAAACCACCCAGTGCAGAATCGACTCTCGCCTTACTAGGTTACACTATCGATCAACAAACACTTACAACGGACTTTATTTTATCCCGTATACAACTCCACACAGAAGATGCGCTCAATACAATTATCCCTTCGTGTATAGAGGAAAATGTGCCTACCCTGTTTAAACTCGCATTTGTTAAAGCATGTCTTATTATTGCTCAAGAGGAAAATCATCTGCCATGGAACCCCACTCTTAGCTCTTTATATGACGGTCTATGCAGACCACTTCGAAAGTTGTTCTTACAAACAATCCGTTTGGATATGACAAGTACAGCTTGCAGTAAAAAGAATGAAACTCATAGCGCTCATAACAATCGCGTGGAATTGCTTCTAGACTTACTCCGTTTATTCCGTACTGATACAAAGCTGGCTTTGCTTGGTAATGATCTCGATCGTGTGGATCAAAACAGTGCATATATGGTTGGATTAGCAACATTATTTCAACATCAAGTACAAGCTATACGGCATTCTGCTGCTGAATTATTGGTGAAGATGCATTTGGAGGAGTATATTTTGTGTTGGGGACCAGAAGATACCGTTTTACCCAATTTTTGGAGGGTATCTTCTCCTGCCATATTTAACTTGGCGAGACAAATGTTGGAAAGTAAATCAAATGACACCATAAAAGGATTGCTGGATTTGTTGATGAAGATTTTTAAAACAAGAAACGTCTTTCTAAAAAGTCACCAGGTATTCAACTACACAGATAACAGTTTAGAACACGTACTAACTTTATCTACTAGTCGCTACTTACGCATGAAAGTTCAAACATGCGAGAAAGATTGCAGGCTTCCATATCACTTGAAGTGGCTTTATTAGTCTCATTGAATTCCGCTAATAAGGATATCTGTGATGATGCAACAAAATGTATTGGTTTATTATGTAAAGAAGCGACTATTGTTGATTTAGACGAAGGAGGTGAAGTCAATTCCATCACGATCGCCTGTAATCTATCAATCTACGATGAATTATCCACTGAAGATTCTCGTTTTATTGGACGAAAAGCTCAGCAAAAACGAATCCGTAGATACCTGCGCATGTTACACCAACATACACCTGGTAACATGGCCGCGTGGGAAGAAGCTTGGAAACGCTGGAAGCAATTGACAGTCTTGATGAATAGATTATCCGATAGTTTTGTCGAAGAGGACTCAATTGAGCTTTGTACCACCATTTCGAACGGAAATAATTCTTCGGGATCAACTACTACACTCTCATCCACAAACACCTCTATAGTAAGCAATAGTAAGAAAACAACAGCCCCAACTCGAAATGACAAAAATCGACCATCTACCATCATAAAAGCGCAGCAGAATGTAGATATTTACGAAGACAAGGCCGTCGAATGGAAAAATTTTACGGGCTTTTTGGCTGCATTGGGTGGATGTTGTCTTGTAAAAATTAATGGCATGGGAGGAGGAGACGATAACCGAAGAGTATCTGCATCTCATGAACCTTTGAAAATGATAGATCGTTTTCTTAGTGATATGACAGATATGCTTATTTCAGATAACGTATATATCCGTGAAGGAATTAAAGATACATTGGGCAACGATTTATCTCCTGTATTATATGTCATTCTTTTCCGTAATCTTGAATCCTACATGAACAGGTGCTTCGGTGCCAACGGTGATGCTATTCGTAGTCCTCAGAACAAACTGTTTGTTGAGCAATCAGTTTTAGTATTAAGGCTAATTCTTGATCGCTTAGTGGATCCTGGTGATTGTCTTTTAAATATCGATTTTAGTACACTTATTCATCGTTTTGCTGATTATCTCAACAAACTCCCAAACACCTACATTACTTTGCGCATCAAAATTAAAATGTGTCTCCTAATTGAATCGGTGATGCAAAAGAAAGAACATATTGTTCTCCGTGATGAAAACAGATTACGAAACAAATTATTGGAAATTTGTGTGGAATGGACAAGTGATTTTGCTTTGGTACGTAATAGCTCGCAGTGAATTACACATATCTAACACTTATGACTGAATTAGCAACGGAAACATGTGGAAACAGGTCAACAAGCAGAAAGACTTCAAAAAGATTTGGATCATGCATGTCTTAAAGCAATTGTCAGTTTACTCCATCAACTTCCACTACAACCATTTGAGGCCGTCAGACCATCCGATATCTTTTCGATCAAAAGCAAATTGTTTTTCAAGTACTTCAGCTTTTTCCGAAAATTATTGGATAGATATAAGCAAACTGAAAGAGATGCTAAAGGATCATCTAATGGACTAAATGGATATCTGGGGACCAGGGAATCTTCTTTGAAATCATTACAGATTCAGCCAAACATCAGTGGAGACTCTTACCATGATTGGACTCAAATGAAGGAATTGACCATTGTGGCTATGTCGCATCTTTTAAATGCAAATGTCGATGCCGGCCTGAAATATTCTTTATCTATGGGTTACGACGATGATCAAGAAACTCGAACCGCTTTCATGCAGGTACTGACTAATATTTTGAATCAAGGTACCGAATTCGAGACTTTAGGTGAAAGTGTCATGACCGATCGATATGAAAAATTGGTTGACGTAAGCACAATTACTTTATATAGCAAGCAAGTGCATTATTACCAAGTCTCGTTAGACACGACCAATCCACCAAGTTAAAGTCATATACGAAGTCTTTGTGAAATCTCACCATGTTATTCACCCAGAATTTTTTCAATACAAGGGCATTTATATT
>JAEPRD010000279.1:0-23299 GCA_016758985.1 Mucor saturninus | reverse complement strand
TCATGGAATGGATGGCCAAGGATGGGTCTTGGGGAGCAACAAAGCGCCGCCAAATCAACAAAAAAAGGAAACGCGGAAGATTTTACAATGTTGTAAAATCCGAACTACGCAATTTCACTTGGGAAGATACCACCAATGTACAACAGTATAGGAAGAATGTTACAGCCACCGCTTCGACCATATGCACCATTGGATACTGCCGCAAAAGCAAGACGAAGGAACCCATGGAAGCCAAGGTTAAGTCCATCGATCTGCAAAGTACAAAGTTACGCACCAAGTTTCTGTGCGAGGAAGTCTTTGTTTCAATTAATACGTCTGCCAGCGATCCCATTAATTCACGTGATTATGATTTGCCTAATCCTTGCTCTGACCAAGCTAAGTGTAGTGGAAACACACAAGACATGATTGAATTTTTGACAACAACAGGGTACGGTTAGTGGTGATTGATTTTGCGGGTACATCTACAAAACGCCGACGATTTGAGATGTTTTATAAAGTCCAGCAAAGGCAATCAAGGAACTGGGCAGTGGATGAAAGGACATAGGGTCACTACTGCTGTCATGAATTGTTTTCGACGGTGAGATTATCAACAAGTTTAACTGTGGACGAGGTCCAGTCAAGAGATCAAGACTTGATTCTCACTACAACCTGTAGCAGTATATATTTATATTTCTGCTCTTCTTTTTGTTATAATCTATCTTTATTTTGATAAATAAAAAAAACCTTTTTATTCATGAATCATTGAAGAACACGTTAAAAGTTAATGCTGTTAAAAAATAAACTATCCACTTCTTGGCATGTGAGGACACACTTTTTTGAACTTGCACTTTTATTCGTACATTTTCAATGGCAAGTCGCACAAGATTGCTTGAGATAGTAGCTCGTGTAAGATGATTACTAGTTGAGTGTGTGAGGCGCATAAGAGATGGGATAGGTAATGCAAGGCATATGAATAAAGCAGGAATAAGATGTAACCCGGTTGACTCAAGTAATGTCTCCTTTCAAACAACTCTTTTTCAGTACCTATTTGTTTATGGCATTTTCAAGGTGTGTGTGTGTGAGCCCGCTCCCCCCCCCCAGATCTTTCCCGAGCAACCATGATACCATTGTCCGTGTGAGTAAAAATAGTATAAATCTTGACACTCTACAAAGAAAATTTGCGGTTTTTTATTTGTTGATGCAAGCCCAAAAAGTAGAATAGCGGTTGGACAATGAGGAAAAGAAGGTGGCATGTGCTTTGGATGTTACACGGGCATCTTCTTTTTTTCTTTCTAAACTTTTTGCAGTCTAAAAGTATCGTGTCACATGGTAAGCGATACTTTATTAGTAAATAAGAAGAGGGGTGGGGGGAGCGGGATTAGATCAGATCTCATACTTTATCTTTAGCTGGGAGAAAAAAAACTCTTTTTAGAGTGATATCAAGTCGATCTTCCCAGTGGAGGCCTAGCCCCCCTCCGTTATTAATGCAACCAATGGTCATAGCGCAAAGCGTTTCCTCATTTGGAGGAGGAGGAGGAGGAGGGGGGGGATGGATCTTTTTAGCCAGTGTATACAATTATCTTTTATATATATATATATATATATATATACACATGAAAGAGATAGCGAGAAGAAATATTAATTTGACTTTTCGGGGGGAGTGGGATGAATCATGACCTGAACAGCAGACCTTTTTTAGAGTATCAAAACTTAATTCCTCCTATATAAGATCGCCACTGATTTCTTACTTCTAAAGCACATGACTTAAAGCAGGATAAGGTACGTGAGAAACATTGGTTAAGTAGTCTCATGTTTCCAATCATAAGAAGGGGTGTGTGTGTGTGTGTGTGTGAAAATAACATTACTCTTTTATAGCTGTCATTTTGGTTTTTTATAAAAAAGATGAATTGATTGCGGGTAAAAAAAAAAAACCAACTTTTGGGGGGTGCGGTAGAAAGATAAATGATAGAAAAAAAAGAACGGAAAATTTCCCTTTTACGAATTCAATTGAAATAGCGAATTAATGCAGATGAGAGAGAGAGTGCCACCTCAGAACGGAAAATAGAGATTAAAACTCCTTCCAGAAAAAAAAAGGGGGGGAAGTGATTTGCACTGACTTACGAGAAAGACAGATTGAAATAGAAAAAGTGACATTTATGTCAACTGTCACCTCGGGAAAGAGAGAAAATGAAGAGAGAGAGAGAGAGATGATATAGTAGAAAAATGGGCACATGAAAATATATAAAGCTTTACTTTTCCCCCTTTTTTTTTACAAGCCCCTTGCATGGGGGTTCCGTTATTTTACAACTTTTTTAAACTTTCCGTCTTTGCCGAAACGCTCATGAAGAGAAGAGAAACCGCTTCCTTATAGTAAAGGTGAGTAAGAGGATGAAACGTGTCGGGGATGGGATTGACTTGTATAATGATTTTAGGGAGAGAAGGATGACAACAAGTCATCATGCAACATGGAACGGTCACGCAGGAGAGAGCAGCAGCAGCAGCAGCAGCATAACCTTCATCATCATCATCATCATCGAAATCATGACCATCCTTTTGTACGACACACATTCCTTTTCTTTTTTGAAGACCAACAAGAAAAAGTTTTAATCATTCCTTATGAAGTCTGATTTTTTAATTTGTAATAAATAAATAAAAAAGGGCGGGTAAAATGTCAAAACGTTACATCTTAAAAGACATCTTTTTCTTTTGCAAGACAGTTTGACAAGGGGCAAAGATAAATAAAAATGTCAAGAGAAGATCACAAGGAGAAAAAAAGAAAATAGCCACTCAAAATATGACACTCCCTTTTTTTTACCCCTATATTATATATCTTTTTTTTTTTCGTGGGCGCTGTCAAAAAATAACAGTTTGAGGGATATCCTTGTAATGGATTAAATTCGGTTTTCAACTTTATTTGGACAACATACCATAATAAGAATGTCTTTCTTTTTCTTTGACAGGCTGGGTTCTCTCTTTCGCCCCCCCGTATATTGAAAACGCAGCCAAGCTTGTTTATGAACCTGTCACGTACGTACCTTTTTTTTTTGTTTTTGCCGATCAATCCCCCATAACCATATGCACGTCCCTTGAATTGATATAAATAGTTCCTTCTTTTATATTATTTTCCCCTTTTTTTCAAATATATATATTTTATTTGATTATTTCTTGTATTCTCGTTTTTACGACCTTTTCTTTCTTTTTTTTCTTTGTATGTATCAACAATCGGTTTCTTCCATGGACTCCACGGTAATATTTTAAATAGAATCTAAACAAAAGAGAGACTCATTCCCCCAGAAAAGCTTCGTATATTCAGTCCTATTATTCTATTCCACGATGCAAGTAGTTGCAGCAGTGATCATCAGGTGATCCAACTCAAGAAACAAAAGGTCAATGCTATGCTAAAAAGTAACGGACAATTCTGGAGCAATGTGATTTGGAGTACCCGAAATAGTGCATTTTCCAGTCCACCCCAAACACCACCACCTAACACCGCATTATTTACGTCTTGTAATTCATCTGTGTCCTCAACAGAAGAGGGAGGCCAGACTCGACAGAAATGGTACGGCACTCCCTCGGATGAAGAAGAAGAAGAAGAAGAGGAAGAAGAGGAAGAAGAGGATGTGGATGTGGAAGAAGATGAAAGAGTGAATACCCAAACAGTAAAGAAACGTGTGAAATCTACCAATGGTCGAAAGCGACGAGGCAACTTACCCAAGAGTGTGACTGCCATATTAAAACAATGGTTGATTGATCATTGTCGACATCCATACCCAACCGAAGAAGAAAAGCGGTCCCTAAGGATAAAGACCAATTTAACTTTGAACCAAATTAGTAATTGGTTTATTAATGCACGTAGAAGAATATTACCCTTGATTCTGTCATCACCAAATACAATCGCTCCAGAGACCACTTCAGAAAAGAAGACCAGAAGAAAGCGAGGCTGGATGTCGGATTCCACCCGTAAGTTTTAATTTCTTATTCCTTGCTCTTACTCACTCTCTCTTTACTTTAGAGCCAAAGCAGACTAGTCCCAAAGGGCGTCGTCAGCAATTAGTCTAATTAGCCCCATTTTTATATTTATATATATATATTCCTTATACAGCACACACACACACATACAAAAAAGAAAAAAAAATTAATAAAATATAGCCCCAAATGTACATTTAAAAAAAGAAAAAAAAAACGGTTATCTCGGTTTGATCCGATACCTTTTTGATTATGTAAGATGTGGCAGTTTTAAAAGTAGGGGGGAAAGGGGGGGGGAGTTGTGTGAACAATCAAATTTTGTTCTGTAATCTATTGGTCATACGGACGGGAAAAAACGCAAATTAGAACGGCGATTGAACCCGGTACCATTGGTAGCAATCTTTTGATTTTATCGGGATAGTCAGGAACACACAATAATATGTTTCGCATTGTTGGTGTGAGTAAGGTTTCAACTCCAATTGTAAAATACCCCAAAAAGATAAAGTAAAAAAAAAAAAAAGGCGAGTGTAAACAAACAATTATGAGCACAAGATCGATTCGCATGATATATACAATGCGCCCTTGTATCAAACAGAACGACCAAAAAAAGGGCGGGAAAAGAGATAAGTGTAGAATGTATATATGATAGGGCCATGCAGATAATAAGAAAAAGGTCTTTTTGTTTCTGTTTTGATGCAAAAAAGGTTATAAATAACACTCGGACCATCTTTTTTTTTTTTTTTTTCTGTTCAATTGACGCCATTTTAAATATTTTGATAGAATATATATAACACTATCTATAAAGTAAATTTCTTATGGGGTTAAAATTGTACCACTTGTAGAACCATCGAAAAAAAGAAAAAAAAAAAATGAGGTCCAGAATGTCGGAGATTGGAGAGTTGAAGTTTATCTTCTATAAAGGATGAGCCTTTTTTTTTTCTATTTTATTTCTTTCTTTCGTTTTTTATAACTTTTTCTTTTACAATGAATTGCACATTACCTACACATAATTCTTTACATCAACTACCGTCATGTGGAAGACGAGTGCTACTAAAGCGTCCTACACATGCGGTTATCCAACCCAAAAAAAAGAAATCAGTACGATTTGAAGGAGATCAAGTGCGTTATTTTTACAAGAACCAAACACCATTAGCTGTCAAGACAGACCCACCTTTCATGGACAGATCTGTAGATGATTATAAACTGTCCTTGCCCAATTGGCCTACAAGAAATACCATCTTTTATAATACGGAACAAAAAATTCGTATGGAGTCTGTCACACTTGTCAATGGAGATACAGACCTCATGTCACAAAATATGTTTATGATTGAAGGTCGTTGCAGAGCACTCAACCTTTCATTTCATAAAATCGTCTCTATCCGCTATTCCTTTGACCTGTGGCGCTCCTTTAGTGAGACCACGGGTGAATTCCGTGAATCTATCGCTTCTACCTCAAATACATGGGACCGTTTTATCTTTCATATCCCCATCCAACCTAAAGAAGAGACACAGACACTCTATCTTGCCCTTCGTTATACTGTGGATGAAGGTGAATTCTGGGATAACAATAATGGCATGAACTACCAAGTCATCATCACTCCCAACGAGCCTAGTGCTCCCCCTGTTACTACGATTGTTTCCAAGGAGAAGCAGCTTACACAAGAGGATGAGGAAGAGTTGGCAATTATTCGAAACAATACAAAGGTATTGGGTAGACGCTATGACTTTAGTACTTCCCTTACAGAGGCATCCCGCAAGCCATTTGGATTTGCATCACCCCCACCTTCACCTCCTGGAACTCCTGTTGAAAATGAAAACCTTAGCTATACCCCACCCGTCTTTTTTGGTAACGATGTCGAAACTAGTACTCCTCCTGCCTCTCCTCCCATTTCATCTGCTGAGGGTTTTGGTATGAGTTATTCAGACTTTGTTGACAAGTATTGTTTCTACAATTCCAACCCTATCTACAGTTCATTCTCTCCATCCGCCGTGCTTTCTTAAAAAGTTTACCTCTTTTACCCCCTTCATTTCTCTGTATATATATTTTTTGCATTTTTCCCCTTTCTCTCTCACTTATATTCCTCCTTAAAATAAAAATATCTTAAACAACATCACGTTCATTCAAAAAAGACCGATCCGACAAACACTCTCAGACCATTGATAGAGATCGCTGCCGATAAAAAAGAGTGCGAGCTTGGGAATTCCTTGTGGTACCCTATTGGTTTATCTGTACGCGATATTTCATTGGAACATCGGTATGAAACTTGTTTCTTGCACAAAACAAATAAAAATAGTTTTAATTTGTGGGGTAAAAAAAAAAAAAAAAACTCAACAACAGCTCACAAACAACTTACTATATAAATCCGGGGAAGAACGGGAAATTATTATGTCTGTGAGTAAACTTGTATTACCCTTTATTATTCATTATGGCTATTTGTTTGTTATGATGCTTTTTTTTTTTTTTCGCTTTTCATTATGGCTAATTCTTGTCCCACGGCTTTTCATGAAAAATAAAATTATATAAAAATTTTTTTTTTTTTGTGTTCTTCTATAATCATGACGTGTTATCTCTCCCATTCTTCCCGTCCTTTTCTATCAGGGTCAATTGTTACACGCCTTATTTTTTTCCCGTAAACTTTTTTTTTTTATCTGCAAGGAGGTGGCTAACTTTATTCTCCAGTGACCAACATTGGAGCCTGAACCAAAGAGATACACTCTCCGCCCCCACGACTCTTTTTTCATTGTGTGTATGAGGAGGGCAATTAGTATAATTAAAGGTTGGATTTACATCTTGGCCAAGCTAAAATGGCATAAACATTTATATAACCCCCGAAGAACCCATTCTGGAGCCGAAACTCTTTTTCTCCTTTATTATTTTTGACAGATAGTCTAACTACTTTTTTGACATTATTACATCTTTGACCTTCTATTTGTATAAAAATAAGGGATAACAAAAAAAGTTCGGCATGTTTGCTAAAACATATTTTTACTAGTTTAGATAAGGGCAATCTTATTGTTTTCCCTTTTTAGTGGGGTAATCGTATCATTTTTTAATAAGTTGTTTTTCATCGAATGATGCTTTTTAAACATTCATCCTTTTTATTTTGACGGCTAGTTCGGATATCGGGGTAAAAAAAAAAAAAAGCTTCTGTCATGTTCCTTTACCCGTTTTAAAAAATAATAATTCTGCACCATGATGATTTGTAAAAATCAGAACGGACCCGTTACAGCACGTTTTTTTTTTTATCTGTTTATCATCAACGGCATGTGTTTATCGCCCAATATGTTAAAGCCTTGGTATTGTTATTCTCTCCCCCTTCCTCTCCGTAACATTTATTTCCTGTCAAGTGGAAACGGAGAATTATTGACTTGGTTTTTATTCCTGATACAAGTGATAAACAGAAAAAAAAGGGGGGGGGTGCTCAAAAGAGATATCGACCTTAAAAACGCATTGGTAATTTATTACTGACATCTATCTATTACCCAAAAAAAAAACTCTATTTACAAATCCCCATCAGATAATCCCAACGATAAAAATCACACTATAAACATGGAGTGTCATTAGACTCTTTTGGAAACGCTTATCTTTTATAGACTAGTAAAATCATGAGATGGAATCTCAACCTGATCAAACAATAACAATTTGGCTTTTTAAGATCGATAAATTAAAAAAAAAAAGACGTAATTGAAAACTGTGTGATCAAAAAAAAAAAAAAGACCCCAACGTGTTGGTTGGAATAATTTCATATGTCAACCGACATAAAAAAAAAAAAATCCGACTGTACTGGATATGTGATATGTGCTGTTAAAGAAATGGCAACTGCTTACACACGTAGATTACTAATTTTTTGATCTGTGACCTGTTTTTTGAGACTCCATCAAGATTTTCCCCTTATATATCCCTTTTTTGTTTTTTCAGCATTACAAATCAATTTAACGCCTCCTGTGCCCCCCCTTATTATCAAACAACAAATGAACGAACAGGAATTAGAAAAACAACCCACCAGCATGTCCATTCCGAAAAAGAGACTTTACATGATAATTTCCTCGTAAGTCATGGCCCACTGTAAAAGTGGAATGTTCTTTTCTTTTTTTTTTTTGACATGCGTTCGTTTAGTTTGTGTGTAGTTTCTTTTTTAGCCGCGTTTGATAATATTATTGTAGCAAGTAATACTCCCTTAATAGCAGCAGGTAACGTATCCAAACAACAATTAAGAAACTTGTTTTATTAAAACAAACAAATCCCCCCCCCCCTCTTTAAGAGTTTAATGGCTTTGCTCTTTACGGCTGGGTGAATACAGTAAGGATCTTCCTATCTATTCCAAACAAACAAAACTAATCCTACAAGCTAGGCGTTTTTATTAACAGCGTCCACCTCACAACCCATGTATGGTAAATGCGCAGACATGTTTGGTAGAAGAATCTGTTTCCTGTTTGCAACCGGGAGTTATCTTATTGGTGCTGTATTATGTGGTGCTGCACAATCCATGATCATGTTGATTGTTGCAAGAGCCTTATGTGGTTTGGGCATCGGTGCATTTGATACCCTGATGAAAATCGTTGTGGCCGGTAAGCTTTGAATCCACTCCTAACTGCCCTTCGTTATCTAATAATGTAACTCATTTAGATTATATCCCTGTGCGATTCATCGGCATGTACCAGTCCTTATTAGGCATATCGTGGGGATTAGGTTATGTCGTGGGAGCCCTTGTTGGTATGCACACATCCATCTAAAAGAAGATACAACCCTAATAATTTCATCTTTTAAAAATATAGGTGGCGTAGCAGCTACCAATTCGGGTTGGAGATCTGTGTTTTGGATGGCAGTAAGTTGATCTAGCATACTTTTATTATTGTCATACTCATTTTTTTTTTTTTTTTTTTTTTTAGCTTGGTTTGTAAGTACGAAAAAAAAAAAGAAAAAGAAAAGGAGATGAGATAGACTGATGGTTACACACAGCTGCATTGTTGCCTTGGTACTCGTCTTTTTTGCAATTGAAGGCCCTGGATCGGACATGACAATGTCTGCTGGTTTCTCCAACGTGGATTTCATTGGCATGTTTCTCTGGACCTCGGGTGTTGTATGTCTTGTACTTGCCTTGAGTTGGGGAGGTACCACCTATGCCTGGAAATCCACACCGATCATCACTCTTCTGTGTGTAGCCGGTGTCCTCTTATTGGCTTTCACAGTCTTTGAAACCAAGTTTGCAAAGGATCCCATCATCCCTCGTGGTATATTTGCCAATCGTAGTACCGTCTTGATCCTCATTGCAGCCTTTTGTTATGGTGGATGTTTTCAATCCTTAATGACCTATGTTCCACTCTATCTGTCCGTCATTCGACAGGAAGAAGCCATGGCATCGAATCTGGAATTGTTGTGCTTAGTCTTGTTGGCTTGTATCTTTAATGTCCTGACAGGCTTAGTGATTGTCAAGACTGGTAAATATACATGGGCGTCCAAGGCATCACTTTCGGTCTTGGTATTGGCTTGTGGACTCTTGAATTTGTTGGATGTACAATCGAGTCGTGGTGTGATTGTAGGATTAATGGTAGTGACAGGTATAGGAAGTGGTGGGATGATCAATAGTGAAATTATTACTGCACAAGCATCGGTTGCCCTGAAACAGTAAGTACACTTGGGTAGAAAAAAAGGGAGGGAAAGGGAAAAGCTTAAACTCGCTTTTTTTTTGTAGTGTCCCATCGATTGTAGCGTTCATGACATTTTGTGATCAAGTGGGTGGGATTACGGGTATTACAGCGCAAGGTAGTATTTTATCCAACACATTGAGTTCAAGATTGCATGCATTGGCATTACCAGGTGTGACGCCCGAATTAGTGCGGTCCAGCTCTACCTACTTGTGGAATTTACCCGAGCCTACTCAATCCATTGTGATGGATGTCTATATGGATGCCATTCGTATGTCTTTTTGGGGATCATTTGCCTTTGCCGCACTGGGTTTAATCGCTTCCTTGGGATTGAAACCTTATGTCATGCGAACTGATATGAGTCATGATCTGATTGAAGTGGATGAAAAAACCACCTTTCCTATTGAAGAAAAGCACTCGTAAAGACTTACATGTATAGACACTCTTTAATAATACACTTTACCCCCTCCCAATTTTTTTTTTTTTTTTTTTTTTTTTTTTAAAAAATGACAAATAATTGTTTTTATTACTACACAAGTTTAAGGGTTGGTTTTTTTCCATTGGGTATGGATGGCCATGGCAGAAGTAATCATACCGGCTAAACCAATAGCTCCCTCATCCAAATTTAACCATTTCAACCCGCCCAAAGGAATCATCATGTCCACAATATCTTGAGTTAATTGATAACGAGCCGCTTCACTAAAAATGTGATGATGATAAATTAAAGCTCCATTCTAATTTTTTCGCTTTTTTTTTTACCATGACTTACTTTGTGGATTTTTTGGCTGATTGAGCGATATATAATTGATATAAACTGGAAAGGATAGAAGCGGATAAAGCCATCAGCCAACATTTTTGACCAAATTCCGTCACTCGCTTTGGATTATCTAATTTATGGAATTTGATGGTATCCAACTAATTTAAAGTTTTTTTTTTTTTGACATGTGAGTTCATACGACTTTTTTTAGGCTAGATAAAAAAAAAAAAAATTACCAAGCTCATAGCTTCCGAAGTATAATATAAAAAGTTGCTAGTGAATTTGATACATTGCGTAGCACGCAAGAAAGGATCGGGTAAGGATAGGCTCTTGATACCTGATTGAGCGAGTTCAACGGGTTTCAATAGACGAAAGAATTTTCGACCGATACCCAAATGGTTCTTTAATTCAATCCAGCGTTGTGGGTTGCCGCCTCCTTGACGTAATAAATAAAATGCATAGAATCTTGCAAAGTATTGCACAAATCGACACGCTTTCTCTCGTCCATTGGTGACATTTAAAAATCGATTAAATGCAGTGATTTGCGCTTCTGTGATGGCCATTTCTGATAGTAAAAGGGGGTGGTTTAATAATCTTGATAAAAAAAAAGCTGTATATAAAAAAGATGTCTAAACATTTATATATATATTTTTTTTTTTGTAGCTCCACTACAAAAAAAGTGACTGTGGAATTGAAATTATGCAGATTTATAAGAGGATTTAGGCTTCCCTTGTGCAAAATTTTAGATACATCCCTTTCATTTGAAAAATGAATAAAAAAAACGTGTTTATCAACATTGGCTTCTGTCTCACCTAATTTTTTTAAGTAAAAAGATGATCTTTCTCTCTCCCCGAATGCTACAAAAATGAAATCATGAGTGTATTGGTTTTTAACATGCAAATAAAATGACCCACCCACACCCACACACACACACACAAATGCCATTTTTAGTGCCTGTAATGTACCCAGGTTTTTGAACATTGAAGAAGCCTACTTGAATATTTAAGCAGTTTCGTTTTTATATTTAAATGGGGAAACAGACTTGAGGCTTTAGATTCAAGAGGGGAGATAAGGCAGAATAAATGGTGCCCAACAGATTGTTAGCGTAAGACAAGAGTGATCTACAGTGCTCCTTATAAGTTCACTTTTCCATTTAACTCAAAGTTCGCGTTTAATCACAGTAAGAGACTGTGAACTCTATGCATAGTACACATATCTTCATTATTAGAAAAATCGCCATAATACGATTCGCGGATAGATGATTTTTTTTCTTTTTCAGTGTTTGGTGGCACAAAAGAATGAAGGTGTTTTTTTATATCAAGTGTTTCTTGACAAATGCATAATGTATCGTTTCAATTCGCGTACAATCTGACTTTGGAAATCCGTTAGTTAGGAAAAGGCGTTGTATTCAGAAGCGAGTCCAAAAAGACGGGTGGGATGGTCGTAGCCGTTTTGAAGCCTGTTTGACACGCTCTCTTGGTTACGATTCTTAGGTTGGGAATTGAGAGAAGCACTTTCTTACATCTTACTAACGTCTTTATTTCCTAATATCTTTAGTTTTGTTTACAAACAGTTGTCCTATTGATACACTGTTTCTTTAGGAATCAACTTTTTTTTTTTTTTTTTGTGAAAGCTTACAATCGGTAAGAATGCGTATGTAGGCCCATTTCAGTTAATATTTTTTTTGTTGAATCAATGCATCGTTTATTATCTTTTTAATTGTTACGCTGCTTAATTTACATGTGGTAACCATTGCCAGAAATACTTTTTTTTTAAAACTCCATGATTTCTGCCACATCACGTGGGAGGTTTAAAAAGCAAAAGTGTGTGGCGACGGATGGGGTTCAAGAAAAAGACGAAAACCATGTGCAACTAGAGATGTCACAAAATAGATATCAGGGGCAAAGAGATGAGTAGAACTCTTGTCATCTTTTTTCTTTCCAACTTGGAGATTTTCCCCCACACACACAACCTTTTGGTTAATGTAAAACGTCATTTTACACAAAAGAACTCAGCGAAACTAAGAAACTAAAATATCTATAAAAAAATAAGGCCTAATTTTTTTTTTCTTTTTCTTCTTTACTACACACAACCACAAAAAAAAAAGATGTCTATTGTATTTCCTACGGGACAAATTACACTTGATAACCGTAAGCCGGGCCATGCCGGCACCTTAACTGCAGACCAAGTCAAGTCTTTAAAGAGTCTTTGGGTGCGTCTTCTAGACTTATTCGCACAAGCAGGCGACACCATCCACTTACCCGACCATAGCCACGACCGACCGGTCAAGAAGGGAGGGTTTTTAGGTTTTGGAGGTAAACCACAGGAAGCCCCACACGATTATTTTATCGGCGCTACATCCGATCCTCGATGGACGACATTGCCTCTCGAGAAGGCTTTGCCCTTAATTCCTGGCGCATTGTTACATGAGGCCTTTTGGGGTTTGGTCGCTACCGATAACCCGGATTCAACACTGCTGCGTTTTCTTCGTGCTCGTAAATGGGATTTAGACGCCTCTTACAATATGTTGGTCAATACATTGCGTTGGCGACTCGAAGTGAGAACCAACGAAATTGTTTCGTTGGGAGAAACAGGATTAATTGAGGAATTAGAGAAAGCGAAACCTGGTTTGGGAATCTCGTTCAAGGACAAGCTGGATTCCAAGATGGTGGTCTTGGGTGGGCCTGATAAAAGTGCTCGTGGTTGCTGGTAAAACAGATGTTTTATGTATGTGTGTGTGTGTGTGTGTGCTGTATTGACTCTCTTTTTATTAATTTTGTATGTGTGCAGTTTTGTCAATGTCCAGGTTCACCATAAAGACGACCAACCTCTCGAGATTATGAAACTGATCACAATTTATATCATGGAAACTTCTCGTGTCATTTGTAATTATCCCATGGATACAGTTTGCATTGTTTTTAATTTAGAAAACTTTACTTTATCCAATATGGTAACACAACTATGTTTTATATGGCGCGCATTAGATGTATTACTAAACACTCTTTACCAAACCCAAACTATAGGATTTTGAGGCAGTAAAATTTTTGGTCGAATGTTTCCAAGCGTATTACCCAGAAACATTAGGGCTTGCCTGTGTGCACAAGGCACCATGGGTATTTTCTACTAGTAAGAATGCGTAAAAAAAAAAAAAAAGGAAGCAACACAGTTTATTTATTAAGCTTTTTTTCCTAGTTTGGAGTCTGATCACACCCCTCTTGGACCCTGTTGTGGCTAGTAAGATTGTATTCACCAAAAACTTGGATGATTTAAAGAAATATATCGACGCAGAGGGTTTACCTGTGATTATCACGGGAGACAAGACAAAGCCTTCTCTCGATGATCTTGCACCTCCTCGACCTCCTCAAGCTGGGCCAAAATGTGTTCCTGCGGACACACCCGTTATTCGACTCTATTGGGAGACTGTCAACGTCTACGAAATTGATACGAAGCAATGGTGCGCTGTGCCTGAATTTGGAGGTGATGCTGATGCGTTAGCCCGTTTGAGATTGGCTCAACAATACCGCATTGCTAGAATTAAGGCTGAGAAGGTGCTTCGGGGCGAAACGAGTTATCATACAAAGGGATTAGTGTCTATTGATGAAAATGATAGATTGATTATTAATTATACTACGGGTAGTTGGGTTAAAAAGGATATTACCGAGTGGGTCTAACGAGTCATTGAACCTTTCGTGTGTGTATATATGTATACCATTTTCATCATCTCCTAAATAAACAAACAAGACATCTAATATATAGATCTTGAGAAATTAAAAATCATAATCATTCTCCCCCTCCCCGTTAATATTAAGCATGCTGTTACAAGTGATTTATCTCAGTATTTACTCGGTTTGTTACCATGACAAAAATAGAAAATATATAGTGGAGCGTTACATTTTCTGCAATTGATGAATCACAGTGATATTTAGAGTCTGTACCACTTTACTTAAAATTCTTTTATCTGATTTGGAATACGGTGAGTAGGCATATATAAGGGTCCTTGTTAGCTTGCAATCATTTTGACGATGAAAAAATTGTAGCGTTCATTCTATAAGCATCCCTAGAGATCATGTCGTTCGCTGTTGTAGAACTAGAACTTTAGCCCTATACTATTTTATCAGTTTTAAAAAATAAAATAAATTTTACTACTATTCTGTTTTAGTTGACACTGTTACAATCCATAAATTTTTGGATTTTAATATAAATCAGTAGCACCAATAAGATTTAAGTAAAAGTATAGTGTAATGTAGTAATAACTGTTGTGTTTGAGTTATTTTTAAAAGAAAAGGGTGTTGTACGATGCCGTGTAACCAATAACCGTACGTCATTTAACTTTATTATCATCCTTTCAATTTCTAACATTTACAAATGGTAACGCAAACATATTTGGGATGTACCTCTTTATTTTCAATGGCAAAAGATTTTTTTTTTTTTTTTTTTTTTTAAAATTTATGTATCATGTCAAATCCTTTCAAGATAACCCCATGTGAAACTTTTTTTTTTCTTGGAAGGATAATAATAGCAATAAGGAAATGAGTCTTATTTTTGCAATGATTTTTTTTCTTTGAAACCTAAGTCGTAGTACATTTTATGTACGCTTTGTTGGACGGTTTCAATATCGAGCATTGCTGTGCATATCTGTGCTACTGCGTCGCATACGATAACGTGTTAAAGTAGGCAGAGATAACAAATTCATTTAACAGCTCTTATTAACTGCGACAAACCTTTCTAAAATAAGCTTTTCATGCATAAAAATAAAAATAAAAATTGACAGGCTATAGGAAATGAATCGAATATAAAAAGGCCCCCCCCCTTTTTTTATAACAATTAAATCATTATTACATCTTTTCTTTGAATAAGCAATGAAGTTTGAATTACCTTCTTTGGTCGTATTGTTATTGGCATCCAGCGTTCAAGCAGATTTAAGATCTTGGGCTTTGGGACTCGGAAAAGGGTCCAGTGGTATTGCCGTTCCACCCCCTGGTAGCGCAAATAACTCTGGCAAACAGTACGAAACTTGCTATGTTGCTGGATTGAATGATCACAAGAATGAACACTCTCGCGTTTGGTTCTCTCCTGAATGTTCTGGTAGTGGATATTGGAAGATGGCATACAATACCGATTGGGGAGTATGTACCATGTTTGGTGATACCGCTTTGACAGGTTGTCCCTTCACTTCGTTCTGGACGAGTAAGCCTCAAGTTAGAATCATCAACAAGGGTAGTCCCACTCAAGAATACACCGATCCCAAGGGTATCACATTCATTGGCTGTGCTACTAATGCTAGAGTTGAACTCTCCAGAAATGAAAACAGATATTGTACTAAGGACGCACCTGCTGAAAACTGTAAAACAATGACTAGTGGCTCTATTCTTTCATTCTTGTGCCCTTAAAATCATATATTAATGATAATAAAGTCCTCCTTTTTTTTCTTCTCTCTCTGTTGAAATAAATAGAACCTGTCTTATGAATCGGTGATTGTATCAATTATTTATGTTTGAAAGAAAAAGAGGATCCGAATTAAATATTACCATGTACTATTGATAACTCATAGCGCATGTGTAGATGGAGTATACCCGTATACAAGCGGTTATAAGTGGGCCTATAAATATCTATTAAAACATTATACAAAGATTGGATTGATGCAGGTGGTAGTCATTACAACAAAGGAAGCTGCCACATATTATTATGAAAAAAATTACAAATAGGTAAGCATGTGTGTTATACTATTATAATTCTCACACAACATTTTAAAATATGTATTTTTTTTTTTGTTATAGACTTACATCTAGTTTTTATTTTTCTTATCAAGTTTATACAAGGTCGTTTCTAAGACAAAAAGCTGTTTAAATGATCGCTTTTGCTTAATCAGTTTAAATAATATGGGGGGTTTTTTTTCCTAGTGGGGCTAAAAGGATTTTGACTTTGTTGAGTAGACTTGTACCATTTACAGAAGAGTGCCCTGAAAGATATTATATTATAAAATTAAAAAACAGGGCTTCATTTTTCTTTCTTTCCTTGCTTAAGTTTTGACTTGTTTTGTTCAAGCACGTAGAGTTATAGCAAATGTTTGAAAAAAAAAAAAACTATCCTGCCATCGTCACCTTTTCATTTAGAAATATTTATGTCACATGATGATATTACTAGTATATCTTGGTAAACACTCACCAGTGGCAAATGCTTAATTGCAGATAAGGCTTTTTTTTCTGTCAGTATATCACTACGTCTCAAAAATGGGCTCTTATATGTATTAAAGTACAGCAGCCAATGTCTCAAAAAAAAAAAAAAAAAAAAAAAAACGCACACCAAGTAACAAACCTGTAAGCAGGCTAAACCACCAGCACTAGACACATTCGATCAACTACCTTGACGAGTGTCTATCCGCCATCATAAAGGGCGCAGTTGAAGTTCTGATACAGAGATATGAAGGTTTGGATATCAAATGCCACACGCAAATCATTTTGTTGACATTGGGAAAAACCAAGTCAAGAGCTCCTCTGACACTGGCTGCTCTATCTGTTATCACAACTTTGTGTAAGTGCCTGTTTTATCATAAACCTTTTGATTATAATAATTTAATATAATAAATGGATACACAACAATAATTATGATGAATATACAATTTTATATTTAAATGAAAAAATAAAAAAATAGCGTAAATTATAAATTATTAAGAGTCCAATGATAAAATGATGTGATGTGAATATTAGATGTTAGATCCTTTTTGTGTGTAATAAAATATAGTAACATTATCTGGTTGTTCAAGGATTCAAAAACCACTTGTTTCCTTGGTTTCATCTGCAACCCAACACAAAGCAATATAATAATTCATTAATCCATTCTTTTTTCCAGTACTAACATTGCTCACACCAATGGCATTGATAAGGGGGTATCCAAAAGCATTGGTTGTGTAGATCGCATCCACCTTGAGAACTTCCGAGCACCTCTTTACGTTTTCTACTGCTGTTTTGTATGAAAAAAAAAAAAGACAGACCAAACGGTTGCTTTCATCATGACGACCGATGACAGTATATCCCCCTGTGGATAGCATCACACTTCTTTACAACCCACTTGTTGCCCTTTTTGGAAGAATGGCACGGATCATAAAAGGGCAATTCTTCGAGTAAAGTCAATCTCTTGCGTGCTTCTTCAGAGATGTTTGCATTCCTCTTAATTTTGTTACCAAAAACACAGGCTAATTGGTAATAAGGGGTCAACCCATTACGTCTAAGTAGTGAACTGTCCTTAACGTAAACATGGAATTCAAGATTAGTAGCCGCGATAATCAAGAAACTCCTCTGCGGTTTCAAAAGTATCTTTTTCTTCGAGAAACTTGTCTGTCATTTTATTTGTTTAAAAAAACGTATTTCGGAAAACTGAAAACTGCCCTGATTTCTATAGAAAAAAAAAAACTCCTATTACGTAATGACACAAAAATACGTTTTTTTGTTTTTTATTTTTATTGTGGCCGGACCAAATACGGAGGTCTAGACATTTCCATAAAAAGGTGTAATGCTGTTTTTTTTTCTTTATCGACAAAAAACCTACCAGACTTATCATGTGTCGCATTGAAGAGACTGGGCTGGTTTTTGACGTGTTTGCGGGTACGTTTTTTTATGATTAATGAAGATGAAAAAAAAAAAAAAAATCGTAAGTAGGATAATTCCTCTTCCCTATTTGTGTAATGTGTCACGTTAGACTTAAGCCTATCTCAAGCACACATTTTTTTTTTTTTTTTTTTTTTTAAAGTTCTTTTCTTTTTGTCGTTCTATGTGTAGCAAAAGTAGGCTTAAATATGGATAGTTTTGCAGAAAAAAAATATAAAAAAACAATAGGATCAATTAGAATTCTTGTCAGATTTTATTGATGTTAAAGTTAACTAAAGAATTAGGAAGAAGAAAAATAGAAAGTATTTATATTAGTCAATAGAGAAATAATAACAATAACATGTCTTAAGTTTGGACATTGGTTTTACGATACTGTGACAGTTCAAAGTGGTGACTGTCTTTAGCGAATTCCTTTATTATGCCTGATCATGATTTAGCTATCATTTATCAGTGATGAGGAGATATGAATTTATCATATGTATAATCTATATGTGTGATTTAGCACACTATGATCATTTTACCCCCCAAAAAAAAAATTGATCTTATTTTATTTGACACGTCTTCCAAAAAAGAAAAAGATGAAACGAATGGCAATTACAAGAACTTACAAAATGGAAAGGTTTCCTTTATTTGCTTGAAGATTATCATTGAATACATAGTAGGTGACGATGACGTACAACTTATTTTTATTCGGATGAAACTCAATTAACCCAACTTGATGTTCAATGTCTGCCACACATATAACCGCCAATGTTGCTTGCGTTGGCCTGAAAGAGCCTTGACAATTCGAACGGACTTGTCGTGTCGGGTCACTTCGTGGGGTTTATTGAATTTGACTAGCGCCAAAACTAGGAGATAAGATTAAAATTAACATGCTTCAAAGAAACTAAACGGCACTTACAAGCCAACAGCGATGGGGAACGTGAAGGTAGCTAAGGTAAAAATAGAAAAAGAAAAAGGAGTGAGATGCTAACTCAATTAAAAACAGGGATCGAATTACTTTTTGTAGCTGGTGGTGTACAACACGCAATGGTTTCCCCGCCTAACCTTGCTCCTTCGTCTTTGGTACATGCTGGAGGAATAAACGGTGTTGTTTATCCAAGCACAAGAAGCAATGACAATTCCAGAATCACCGAAAGAAGTAGCATTAACACCACTAGATCTTCGGTAATATTTAGATAGGGCATCTTTTACTCGGCCACATCTAATACCATTTACTAGCTCACCATCCAGAGAGACGTTCCCACCAAATCGAGCACAAAACTCTACATTATCAAGGCTATGAGAAAGATTTATGAAATCGATGTCACCTTGTCCGGATGGTATGATCAAATCAATTTTTCTTGTAATATCGATGATGGCGTTGCTAAAATTATTAATCACAAATCTTTAGATAAGCATGCTTGCATTCCTAGTGCCCATTCTTCTTGAATTGATCAGCTTGGACAGCAATCTCTCTCTCCTTATAGATCTCGCTGAGTAACTCATTAATGGACCTTTCTTCTTGATAATGTGCGAAACATTAATCAGGTAATGCCGCACTGGACGAAACACGCTCCAAAAGATACGTGTGACAAGTAGCAAAGTAACTACTAAAGGTAATATATTTCTGTTAAATAATGGAATTACTCATATTTTAGTATACTGATTCAACCCCCCATTTGACTGATTAGATCGGGTGTAGGATCCCACTGCAACGCAAGAGCACGGCCCTTGACCAAGCCCAGCACGTTGTTTTTGCAGACGTGTTATGTAAGTTGGATAGAACCAATGTGGGAACAATGTACAAAAGGAAGTTCAATCAATCCACCGCACCTATACCATCAATCTTTTCAACAGCGTAGTCGAAGCTCCCCTAGAAAGAAACAGGGACATGCTCTCTCAATGAAGTTATGCGATCCCCAATAACATTCAAAATGTTAGTTGAATTGTAGAAAGAATAGTTGGCGACTGAGACGGTTTTGTCAACCTTTGTATAGTAGTACTTTTGATCTTGGAAAATTCCTTCGGTGATCAGATCGTATAAATGCTTGCCGATACTTCTGGCTATAAGATGGAGTTCATTCAACGCAAAAAAAATGAGGAATGTCAATGGCTCACTGAAAACACTATGTTGGCTATTGTTTTTTATCTATAGTAGGTACACATTATCAGTCTCGAGAAAACAAAAGGTTACGCTATAATACTCACTGGATTTCCAGTCATGTAGTTTGGCAGTGTTCTCAATGGAGAAGGACGGTTTTCGAAATACTTTCCATAAGAATTATTGTCCGGACTTCTCCCTTTCAATTCACAAAAACCACAACCGTATGTACTGCTATCAGACCAGATCTGAGCCATTGTCAGGAGCAGGCGGAGTAAGGGCAGAGCAGAATGATTATTTTGGTAAGAACAAGAAGGAAATAAATTATGTATGTATTAGTATTAATATGTCAGATAAGTCTCTGTTTTACATACCTTTTTTGACATTGCAGGTTTTCTTGGAATGATTCTATTGAACAAATTGATGTCCTTGACAAGATAACAAGATCTCCTGCAATAGACGGAGGGATGCCAATTAACATTAGCAAGTTTGGTTTTGTCTCGTGCATGTTGAAGCAATAACACATGTGTCATTTGCATTCTTCAATGGAAGCCTACTTTAGTGGCTACCATAAGCAAGTGCCTTTTGCAACTTGAACAAAAAAAAAAAAAAAAAAAATGCGGCCTGTAGTTTGTTTGTTTGTTTTTTGTTTGACTATCAACTATTGGCTGAACTTCAAACTTTTTCTTGGATTCAAAAAAACCTTCCAAATATGGATATGTATCTTCTGATTGGTGTGTTGCCTTTTGTTTGTTGTTGGCAAAAAAATATTAGAACAGCCTCCTTACCCTGCTTCGCATTTCTTCTTTATTTCGATGATTCTTAAATCTTTACTTGTAAATCCTACTTGATTTTTGGTCTGCATGCGATTTATCATTTTGATGTACAAGCATTATCATTCGCAAGTACAGTCGAGCGGCATTTCCGCTACAAGGTCTATCTCGCAAATAAAAAGCGAAAAAATTTATCTGGTGAGTATTTTTGGAAGACAATATAATGAGTACAGAAACTAATGAATTGATTAATATAGCCTTTTTCCAAAAGCAAGCAGACGAAGCAGAGAAAAGTCATAACGGGCAGGTACCACTTCATTACCCTGCTTCTTCAAGCAGTGGTAATGAAAGTATCGACACTTCCAAGGACGCCGAATCTAGCGACGCTAATCCTAAAAAAAAAAGGAAAATAAGCAAGGCTTCTCTCAAAACCAAATCGAAAAAGGGGGTAGGTAAAGATAAGTGTTATATCACATAGATATTAAAGTATTAGAAATAGTACTGTAATAGGTCCATAAGGCGTATGATATATACAAAACGTCGACTAAAAACGGTGCTCCTTTTGTTTTGGAACACTGTTGGCAAATTTTATTCGCCGAGCCAAAGTGGGCCATGTACAACAAGCCTAAGCCTGTTGTAACGAAGAGAAAAAACAATGGCAGTCTCGAAGTCATTGAAGACACTGAGGCGGATTCTTCTTCTGGGGATGTAGCACGTCCAATGGAGTGTAAAAAGCTGAAGGCACTGGAGTCGCGTGCACGTCAAAACGAGGTAGGCGAAAGCATTGCCGCCCGTTTGAAGGATCTTCTGGAGTTGAACGAAAAGAAGTTACAGTATGTGGATGATTTCGAAGACCTTGTAAATAGCACAGTAAGCTTATTATATATATTTTTTGTGCACCTTGCTGAAGTCATCTTCGTTTTTAAGGGAACATATTCAAGATGTGCCAGCTGTAATGTGGCGATGGTTGGTACCAAATCTGAATTTCAGTAGGCTGCCCCAACCACAAAAAACTGTTGTATTGGGTGTAAAAAGTAAGTTAAAAAAAAAAGTAGAAGATCGACGACTAATCATTGGTATTAGACTTCGAGGCGAGGTTCGAACAAGGGCCGAAAGAACTGCATTCAATATGTGGTTAAAAACACGTAAAATTCCTGATAACGACCAACCTCCAGAATTGTCACCGAAGGAGTTAATTAAAAGATCGGGGCACGCCGAAACTCCATGAGGACTAGAGTTACTAAAACAAATAGTAACGGAAAAAAGCTTGCTTCCGTTGATCAGCTTTTAAACTTGTGCCAAGAAAGTCAATTTAAATGCGTTATTACTGGCAGTCAAATTGCTTTCCACGATAAGCACCAAAACAGATACCCCTACTGGGCATTTTCCATTGATCACAAAGTACCATTGTCACATTGGAAAAATGATCCCAATGCCTGGACCATTGGCAACTTACAAGCAATGGCCGGCTCCATCAATGCTATAAAGGGTGATCTGTCGGATGACGAGGTGAAACGATGGTACCACCAATATTTTAAATCCAATTGCTAATAATAAATAAAACCTTCAAGCTTAGTTTTTTTAAATAATATCAATATCATTTAAACCAAAATAGATGTATACTTCCTTTATAGAAAAAAATGTCCGCCGTACCATGAATAGGAGTGAAGAAACTTTCGACACTGTGTCGAGGATATCATAGATATAATAATAAACTTAATTGTCACATCTCATTAAGGATAAATTGTCGTATTTGGGTACGATTCACTTAAGAATTAATAAGCAAATCGTTTAAATAAATAAAACTATGAAATTAAAACAACCTTTGATGTTGCATACCAGCATACACTTGTATACTGCTATACAACTTCTCCTACTACGAGTACATACTTCTATATTAAAGATTGCATGATTGGCCTAAACACGATATACGAATGACAGTTGGATACAGAATGCTGTACCACTGAGTCACGATATCACCGATCGGGAAGAGAAGCTTCTCCGATGAAAGCAAGAATTATAAGAAAGAGAAACTTAATATTAATAGTTCTCTCAATGGCTTAGCTACCCAGAGAGAGAATAGAAAAGCTATTAATATAAATGGTTCATTTACTTATATATTGATAAAACACAACTTATACGACTGTAAGTGTATAAGAGAAGTAGTGCATGGAATATTCGGATGCCTATTTTCTACAACTAGATATACAAACATCGATAAGATGTTCTATATTTAGGATCACATATTTAACCATGTCTTAGATAAAAATAATCAACAGAATGGATAAATGATCAGACATAACTACATGTTCTACCGCAGCCAATTAAACATAAAAACCTTATGCATCTTTTAACAAGCTACCGTTGTCGTATTTGGGTACGATTCACTTAAGAATAAATAAGCAAATCGTTTAAATAAATAAAACTATGAAATTAAAACAACCTTTGATGTTGCATACCAGCATACACTTGTATACTGCTATACAACTTC
>JAEPRD010000278.1:0-23442 GCA_016758985.1 Mucor saturninus | reverse complement strand
GAAACAAGAGAGGCAATAAAGTGGCACCTGACCGGTTAGGCACAACAACAAAAAAGTCTTCCTCCAGCAACAAAATGAGCACGCAACTCATCAATACCAAGTCGATTATCAGTATAATGATAGTCAAGGGGAGTGTCCTCGGGTACAAGAGCTTCTACCATTCCGAAAACCCAGACTCCTATCAATTGAGTTAATAATTTGTTACTTTTAATAAATTACCGTTATTACAAACCTTCGACCCGTCGACCACGGTGATCCTTGCGCTTTCCAAATTTTGACTCATCAATTTGAATATGATGACATCTAGGATCAGCACCAAGCAATTGTTCATCTCCCATAGCATATCTACGATAATCACTGAGCATCATCATTGAATGTCCTTCAATACTTATCTGGCTGCGTCGAAACTGATTCGGATGGACTTGTTGATTTTGCCAATTGAGTTTCCTCTAATATACTCCATGACTGTGTTCAAGATTCGGTTAGCCTTGGCCTTACGGTTTTACCAGAAAGAATGTAAGGTGACACTTCTCTTGATAACGTCAAAATGACCTCCATTGGGGACTTGAGTATCACCTTGAAAATTACCATCACACTGATAATAGAGCTGATCACGATCCTCCCGATGATGCACCGTCATGAGTTGAGTACAACCGTTTAACTCGCATCTCTTTGGCTCCTGGTAATCAAACAACTTGATGTCACAAATCATATAGCTACGTTAAAATAAAAATATGGTTATATTCCTGAAGTTATGAATATGTTCCTTGTTAATACTTACTTCCATGCGGCAATGGCTGATACTGTATACTGTGCTTCAAGATTTTTGTCACCCTCGGTAGGAACACGGGTACCCCATCCAGCATTACCGTTGGCCATTCTATACGGTTCGATGATTTCATCCCTGTTCAAAAAAAAAGTACGGGCTTCGGAAGGAAAGTCAAAATACTGCGTATCCTCTGTTGTTGGATAATAAGTCTCGCTATTGTTGCGCGTTGAACTTGGAATGTTACGTGTTAAGCTTGGCATATTAAGCAGAGACTATACATCGTTTAAGGCGATATTTAGGGTTAGGCGATATAAAAATAAACATACAATAGAACAGGGAAATATTAAAAAATAAACTTACCGGAAAGAAAAGTAAAGATATATTCTTAAAGGAAAATAGAATATTTATAGATAATTTTTCCGTTGTCACAAAAAAAAAAAATTTATTGCGTTGTCACATAAATTTTTTATCAAGTTGTCACATAATTTTTTGTCAATGTCACATACTTGTTTTTTAACTTGTCACATAAATTCAATTTAGAAAGTCACTGTTCCAATGCGGATTTTCATAAACTATACTTTTGACTTCAATCTAAAGTTTACAATACATCAAATATATTCTCATTTGAACTTACTATTGGCATTTTGATACAAAATTCTTAAAACCTTTTCTGATATATTTAAAATGCGTTTACTGCGAATATTTATTTTTTGTCCGTCCGTTTAAAACAATTTTATGTAAAACATACATGGTTCTCTTATGAATATTGATTAACAAATTATTATTTACGTTCTTACTATCTTTAAATCAATACCACCAACATAATGACATTGCAGAGTGTCATAAATAATAAAAATCTACCGCAGCCATTAAGCGAGCGACTATATACACTACATTTTCTTCTAAAAATAAAATATTCCACCAAAGGTCGAACCCAGGCTCTCCGCATGCCCGTCCAAAGTAATACCAATGGGCTTCGAAACTAAAATTGGTAATAATTAAAATAAGGATATTAAATGGACTAGTAATTAATTAGTTTTTTTCTTATTCCTACTTCTCTGTACGCGATAAACAAACATTTTATATTTTTTAGAATACAAAATCGTATTTTTAAAACGTGCCTTGCAAGTGCTTCGCATCAAATACGTTGTTACCTAACATAAACTGCCCCAAAGAGATTAATCCTGAAATCTCCTGCTACAGACAATAATTGGGATTCAAAATTTTGCAAAACGTGCGCTAGCGTATTCTAAACATTGTCTCCAAATTTGAGATTGATCGGACTTTAATTTGATTTAAAAATTTGTTTTTTGTATTTTGCTGTCTGAGTTTTGGTCATCTGGGTTTAAAAAGTATATAGGCTGACGCGGAAAAATCAGTTCTATCTCCGCTACCGCAAGTATTTTTTGGTATTACCATTATTTGGTATTTAGGAACTATTTGAACCTATATCCTAGCAAAACCGTATTATACAAATAGAAAAGTTACATACCTAAAATTAAAAATATTAATGGGTGGCTTACATAGGTCACATCGCTTCCTTATTTACCTTAACCTAGTGAGAGTTTTGTATGGATTATATCTATGGACTACAGCGTTAGAATATAATACAATCAAATATAATCACTTACTTACATTTCAATCGAATGGTTACAATTAAAAAGAGCAGGTATAGTTAGTTGCACAGAAGAATATTGAACTTACCTTGATGGATGCGTGAAGTCCACTGACTGGTTTACCTTATGGTTAGGGATGGGAACTGGACACCTCTATATTTACCAAAAAAAAAAAATATTACCATACACATACATCAGAGTTAAACACAAAAAAATATTGTTGGGGAAAGAAAAGAAAAAAAAAATTTATTTCTGAAAGGTTTTTTATACAAAAATTTTATAGTTGACTTTTAAAAAAAACGATCTAAGCTTTACGAGTCCGTTGACTATATCTTTTACTGCCTCCTACATCTGAATCTGCAAGGTGTCTCTTCGCACCAGACACCTCGCCAGACACCTCGCCAGACACCTCGCCAGACACCTCACCAGACACCTCACCAGACACCTCACCAGACACCTCACCAGACACCTCGTCAGATACCTCGTTAGACACCTCGTCAGACAAAGCAAAGTTGCTCGTCCGATACTCTGACTGTGGATCGTGGATGCCTCTGTCAGAAGAGACATTTGAAGCATCGGCGTCTTGCATTCTGGCCCGCCCGAAAGAACCCAATGTACTCAGACTGACATTGAAGCTGGATGTGTCAATCTGAGGCATCTCGCATAACCCCAAGTTGTCAAAGTTGTTGGACACGCCTGAGGAAATAGGTTGTCGGGCTTGCTGATCCTACAATAAACTTAGTTAGACACCACATCATGAACCATTGTATACACAAATATTACTTACTTTGTCTGGGACAGCAGACTGAATAGCTGAAATCAGCATACGACGTGCCATCCAGCTCTTATCAGCACGGCTCAAAGGCATCACCGGGGTAGAAGCTTCGGCATCGGAAATCATTTCAGTGACAAAAGCTGTTGGAAATCCACTCACACCCACACGCTTGTTCCAGAACAGAACAATGCATTCGAACAATGCCACTACTTCCCTACGGGCCTTAGGTTGCAGTGAGCTCCATGTGAAGTGTGTAAGCAGTTTGTCACCGAAGTATGCCACGACAAAATGCTTATAGAGCGAATGCACGCTGTTGTAAGCCTCCTTTGCCCTGGCCTTGATTTCCTCATCGCTGCAATACTCTGAAGATATTTCCTTGAGGTATGCTTCGGTCACACACTCAAAGTCTTCAGTCTTACCTGTAGTATGCACGTCAATCGTTCTGGATCCGGACACTATCATTGTAGCATCAATTCTTTCCATCAAATCATTATCCCTGTAATAAGCAATTGCTTGACGGAGTTGACCTTGCAGATGTTCTATGGATCGCAAAGTAAGAATATTAAAACCAAAATATTGTTACAAGATAAACCGAAAACGTTTGATATTTCATACCTGTTGACGCTGCTACGAGTGATTTATTAACGGAAGCCTTGTTGTTGGCTCTTTGGAGCTTTTTCAATTGACTACAGCACTTGCAATGTTCTCCAGATTTCATTTACATATGATTGCTCACGGTTACAGGAACATTACGAAATCCACGATTCATATCTTCAGTTAATTGAGCAAACTTAGTCTCCCATTTTGCTTCCATATGATTGATGGCAGTTTCGTAAAGACGGAGAAATTCGGCGTTGGATAATTGAGTATTGTTGGGGTTCATGTTAAAAAATTTTAAAAATAAATATAAAATAATATCAATGATTTAGTAAAAATGTTTGGTATTTATACCATTTTGTCTGTTACTCAGCTTCATTTTGTATGGTTCGACTGACGTAGATTCGCATGTACCAATCATAGTATTGTATCATTAATTCTTAACACCGTTTTGGGAAAGCAATTAGACAACAGTTCCCAACAGGTTCATGTTTCACTTGAAAGCCAATTTGCGTAGCAGCTATGACGGCATAAGAATTTTAAGTGGTTCCGATCTGTGATAGTCTAATTCTAAAATGAATATGAAACCGATTAAAAAAAAACCCCATATGACTCTACTAAATAAATTATTTTGAAACCATGGTGTACCCTAATCGAATTCATAAATCACTTACATATTCGAGAGTCCATAGACAGGGCAGAGTCGACCGTCTCACGAGCTTTATGTCTCCTGCTGCCAATACAAACCAAGCAAATAGCGAAGTAAATGTTGTGGATATGGATGCTGTTCATACCGTTCCTCTGGCGCATGTCAATGTCGAGACTATCCCTGCGGAACAAGGTTTTGATGAAGGACTGGAGCATGATCAGTTTTTGGATAGTGACATCCCTGATGACTTTGAACAACGTAGTAGAATGGAAGAAATTGCGTATGTAAAGGAGATCATTTTTGCCTCTGCTGCGGAGCCAACTGTAACTGAAGAAGACACAGATGAAGGTTCGTAACGATAACTGGAATTTTAAACACTTATGCTTACCCAATAATGTTCCATATTAGCTCAAATACACCAAGATCCCGATACCAAGGATGTTCTTATTCCTGAACATCCATTCAACAATGATGAATATGACAGTATCCAATTCATGTATAGCTGCGTAAAGTCAAATATGACAGTCGAAGCAGTGAGAGAAATGAAGAGACTGATGGAGTTGTTTACAAACAGAGAACAATCCAGTAAGTTACTAATATTATTGATCAGTTTTAAATTATTATAATAATACTAAATGACTTCCCTTTTTCTAGCATCAATCCAGAAGAAGAAATTCTTTGCTCAAGAAGCTGGCCTTGCCATGATCAAAAGAAGATTACAACTTGATTTTGTCCGCGAGTATGAGATATGTTCTAAGAAGGGTTGCTATCTTTTCGATCCCATCATCGATGTCAATATGGCTGCTTGTCCTCAGTGTGGTGCCGTAAGACGCGCAACATCTGTTGTCAAAATGGTCGATATCGGTGATCATCTTGCTCGTATGCTGACCTGCAATGATTTCCGTAAGGAGGTCGAGCAATACCGAGAGGTCATTGATGCTATAGAGGAAGACGATCCTTACACTGACTTTTTCTCTGGTTTGGCTTTCAAGGAACTGAAATCAAAGGGGCTTTTCTCGGGTAAGCATGACCTGGCCATTGTTCTCTGCGTAGATGGTTTCACATCCAAGGTTTCCCGACAAAGTATGGTAATGGTGCATGTCATCATCCCCAGCATCGATCCGTCCATTAGGTAATGTATCACATATCTATAGATATACTTCAAATTATTATTATTAACTTTATCATTTAATTGACAGATATACGGATGAATATACCTTCCAAGTAGCCATTTTTTTTTGGTGATACCAAAACAAATTTTGAGTCGTAACTCCGTCCCATAATTAGAGGCCTTGATCAACTAAGCAAACAACCACTTGTCGTCAAGCGTAATGGTGAACATGTTGCTACGTCTAACGTATTTTGTTTCGGGGTTATTGCGGATGGTGTTGAAATCAACCAGCGGCTGTTGATGTTTGGTGGCCATACGGGATTCCATGGATGTAGATTTTGCATGGGTATGTGTTAAAGTCCTACATTTACAATTTAGAAAACTAATATGCCTCCTTTATCCAATTAGTTGAAGGTGTTCACCCTGTTGAAGATAGAAAAGGTGGCATGTACTTCATTAAAAGGGATGCTGCTATGAGAAGTAAGGAATCCTTGTTAGTCGTAAGTTCTCGCATTTTTTATTCCCGTCTACTTTGTACTTACATCTTACACCCAAAGCCCAACGCTGATAACACTTATGGCATTAAAAAACCAAGTCCTTTTGGTCAATTGGATACCTTCTTGGGAATTGATTTCTTCTTTTGCGATGAGCTGCACATGTTCTCCAATGTCAGTAAACTCTGCTTTGATCTCCTCTCTCCAAGGTATAATGCCCGTTTCAAATTTGTTGGTAAAGAATCCAAGTACCCTTTTCTCCTTTCTCCTGCGAACTTTGCCAAGATTCAACAATCCATGAACGATTCGCGCTGTAATATCTCCACGGATTTCAGTGGCTCTTTCAAGGGCATGCATTCAGACAACGTCCGTTCCATGTATCGATCTGTTGATTGGATTGCCTGGTTGCTTTATGTGGTACCTACAATTGTTGCACCTCTCCTTCCCGCCAGTAGTACCACAAAGGCATTTATTGCTCTCTCCCGAGGCATTAAACTTAGTTTGCAGTGGGTTGTTACCGAGTCCAACCTTAAAGAAATCCAAAGGTAATCAGTTACATATAATGAATGCCTTATAAATATCTAACTTACTAATCGTCCAATTTGATAGATCGTTTGACACTTGGTTTGATTATCTAGATACGTGCCTTGTCCAAAAAACAATCTCGCGTACCATTTTTAAATCTAATATGCATCAATTAAATCATATAGTGTATATGATTAAAAGAATGGGGTAAGTTAAAATAATCGTACTTGTGCAAAGAAATCCATCATCTTACCTCATTATAATATAGTCCCTTGCGTTGTTACTCTGCACGATCTTTAGAAAGAACCATCGGTGCATACAAAAGAAGAATCCGTTCAACTCTTCATCCTGGTGTCAATGCTGGCAACATCTTAGAAACTCGAGAAATATTTGCCTTCATCCAGTCGGCTGATATTATCGATTTTTCGATATGTCGCGCCTCCGTTGATAAATCCTCGAATTTTGTAGAGCATCCGTCAAATGATCCAACCCGCCCACAGCTCTGGTCTCCTTTCATGTCGAAACCTGCTCCTTTGGTGTTTGGCGATTTGTACCAGAGATTCACCACCTCGGCTTCTTTCTCCATTGGAGGATACCCTTTTATCTTCTGGATCAAGGCTTTGTTACATTGCTTTGTCCGTCTAGAAGGGAATAAAGAGGTATCTTTCAGTCAATTTCATGCCGATCAAACGATCATAATTTCGGCAAAATTATGGTTCAACAACCAAGTTTTGATCTCTGATTTTTTTAAGTCCAACAATAATTCGAGCTCTGGTGGTGGTGAATTCTTGATGTTCAAGGCCGTCCATCAGGACTTGTAAGTATTTACCCTTGCAATTGATTCCTTTGTGTTAAATGCTGACATTATCCATTATGTAGACAATTCCGTTCCGTCGAAAGATGGTACGTTTGTAAGGCCTTGTTCTTTTTTGGTTTCAGTTTCTGTGAGGGCTCTGGGTCCCATTACGTTTATGGTGAGTTGATGAAGACGAATGAGGTGTCGCCATACTCCAAGGCTATTCCCCGGGTCAAGGCTTACTCCACGAACGAGCAAAAGAAGTTTGTCGTTTTTGATGCGGAGGATATTATGTGTTCGGTTGGGCTGGTCAGTGCCACTGATCAGTCATCCAACATGTATGTCATACGTACGGGTGAGGCATTTGAGGAGGATATGTCAAAACTGGCTGGAAAAGTGGGCGACATTACTTTTTAAAATAAAAGGCAAAATTGAAAAAATAATAAGTTCTTTGATAAGTGCGAGAAAATTTATCTGACGTGATACAAAATCTCAAACTCAGTCCATAAACCAAATCATCTGTTTTGTTTCTCTTATAAAATCATCAATACTTATCGTAAAGCATTATTTTTTTCGACTATATTATTGTAATATTTATTTCTAACCTCTAAGGATAGCAAAATCAATATTTGAAGCTATTTGTTTTTTTGCGGAGTTAAACTTAAGCGATTGGCGGTCAATATTGGATATTTTCGCCAAAAATGCGATATGGTCAATTTTTGACCGCGATCACCGCGATTGCCGTCAATTTTTAATAAATCTTCCTCAAAATTTTGCGGTGTGTAGTAACATTTTAAACTGCGTACAGTGTAAGTATGTCCAGTTTCCTTTTTGGTTTACAGCGGTTCTGGCCTTCTGGTCAGCTCCCTTACAGCGGTTCCGGCCCTATTTTATAGAAAGAACACCCGGAATTTATCTGTTACAGTGTTAAAGAACATCTCTGTATAGCATGCGATAATATCGAAACGAAAAAAAAAGTAAAAAAAAAGTAAACAAAAAAAGTAAAAAAAAAAAAAGTAAAAAAAAAAGTAAAAAAAAAGTAAACAAAAAAAGTAAACAAAAAAAGTAAAAAAAAATAGTAAAAAAAAAAGTAAAAAAAAAAATGTAAAAAAAAAGAAAAACCCACCGGAAATTTTTTTTCCGGAAGAAGTATAATTTGGACCACGAAATAATTAGACCAGAGGTCGAAGTACATAATTTGTACTTCGACCAGCGGTTGCGGTAATTACTTTGTACCTGAACCAGCGGTCGCGGTCTATGTATGCATGAGAACCGACCGGTACTTTCAGTTTTTAGCGAATGAAAACATCATAACCTTATTATTTAACGAGATGGTATTGGGGGATATTCTTTAAATGTATATTAAACTAGGGCTGTTGGCCCTTGCAATATTAAATGGGTTTTACAAAAACTAACATTGCAAATAACAGAATACGAGGGGCAAAAATAATGTTTATATTGGTTTTTATTTTATAACGAAATAGTTTATGAATGGTTTATACACTTATAAAAACTACAAAACGCTTGTTTAAATGAATACTGTGTAGTGTAAGGATGACAACAATCAAATACCATACATAATATAGTGTTGGTTGTTCTGGTTGCATACGGAGACTACCAGATGCAGAAGTGTAAACAAGCTAGATATATGACTTACCTTTGATAAAGCTAGATTAAATTCTGAAAGATACAGTTATTTTGTTTATATGGAGACGGAGTCTCTGTGATTTATTAGTGATATTAAAGGGAAATAGTCACAATTGTGTTTTTGGGTTTTTCTATTTTAGAGTTGGTGTTCTTCTTTTTTTGTTAATTAAAGTATGTACAAGTTTGAAATTTAGAAAAAATAAAAGCAGTTTTAGCGGAAGCCTGAGCAACAGAAGGTCTTACCAGTGGAGGGAGTATAAGCTGTCCTCAGAGAAAATGGGAGGGGGAGAATGAGGGGTGCCAGATTGAAGAAGTGCTTCATGTTGAGATTTTAAAATCTTTTTGGACGCGAGGGAGATAGTGGAAGCAGTAGTAAAAGGAGTGTCGTTAAAGACAAAAGCCCAATGGCACAACCAAATTGATTCGAGAGTAGCAGAAAGAGCGAGAAGGCTAGAATCAGGAAGAAGTGGCATTTTGGGTAGGAGGGCACGAAAAGTATGAAGACTAACACGCAGAATATCGGTCGACAAATTGATAGAGGATGGGGAGATATATTGATCCCAGATATGTTGCCAAACGGGCAGTTTTAAAGGACATTCAAATAAGAATGATCAAGAGTTTCGGTTGGATGTGAGCATAATTGACAAACTGGTGTTGGAAAGTACGCTGGCATAAATCTATGCAGAGTAGATCTATGTGGAATTTTCTTATGAATATATCGATACCAGACATTGCGGCAAGAGTGTGACAAGGGGAGATTCCAAAATTTTGACCAATCCGTGGATAGAGTGGGTGCAAATGGAGGAGGAAGAGAAGGATAGATAAGTAAGGGAGAACACCATTGACGGTAAATCTTCGTGGTTAAAGGGTCATGCGGAGAACCGGGAGGAGAAACAAACTGTAATGCAATTAGGAATGGCGTGATATCCACTACCGAGTGATCGAGAACAGGAATGTAGCCGGACGCACGGGAAGGAGGGATGAAAGACCGAACAAAGAAGGGAAGAAGTGCAAGCTCGTCATTGGTCACTAAACGAAGGATTTGTCGAGATAAGGACGGGTAAATGGTGAATTCTGTGGAACGTTTAGGGCGTAAACAGTTTTCGTTGGCTGAATCGAGAGTATAAGATACGGAACTAGGCAATGATGCCATAGATCGACGCAAAGCAGACAGCTGCGAGTCAATGATGATGGAAGCCATTGGAAGTTCTAAACAAGTAGCAGCGCTGATAACAACATCCGTGTATGATTTAGGTAGTCGATCAATGGCTTGGAAAAGTAGATATAGAGACCCGTTAATGTTTTTGGTAGCAGGCGGACGACGGGTAGGAAACAGGAAATAAAACTGGTGGTCAAGATCTTGAGGAGCAGTTGGAAAGTGATTACCAGATACAGATGTAGAGACTTGAGAGTACAAGAAGGCGATTAATCGAGGCAATACAAAAGATTTAACATGCGGGGTAACAGAAACAAATATATCAGTTGGTGAAGACATGAGAGGTTGTAGCCAACGCAGTTGTAATGCCGATTGTTGTAAGACTGGATCAAGTACACCTAATCCACCACAAGACCGGCTTGAACAGGCTGTTGCAAAGCTGATCTTAGGAAATATACGAAAATTGATAAATTTCGAGATCACGGATTGCATAGACTTGAAAAAGGACATCGGGACCGAGACCACGCGGAGGACATGTCAGAGTTCACTGAGTACCAGAGAGCTTAAAATAGTGGCTCTCCCCCGAACAGATAAACCACGCTGCTGGTGAATTTGGCAGGCTTTAGAGACCTTGTCCAAAATACCGTCAAGAAACAAGTTACGTTGAGAAGTTGAGGTGTATAATGGAAAGCCCAAATACACAACCGGAGCAGGGGATTGACAATGATGCCAGCTGGTGATGTTATAAGACAGCAATGCGGACCGCCAAACCGAGTTGTAGATGGATGAAGCTCCAGATAGTGAGACAGCTTCAGTTTTATGGAAGTTGACTTTGGCGTTGGAAGCACGTGAATAAAGAGACAAATGGGCCTGAAGGTGTGTCAGTTCACTAGGATCAATCAAGAGGCAGATGATATCGTCAGCATACGCAAGTAATTTGGCCGGGTCCACTGATGGGTTGGGGACAGGAGAAGGTAGTCTATACCCCATTATTCGGGAATCAAGTTGGATTTTGCGAAGTAGAGGTTCAAAGGCTAAATTAAACAAAATAGGACTAATAGGGTCACCTTGCTTTAAACCACGTCTTTGAGGAATACATTGTGACAAGAAACCATTGACGTTAATTTGTAAGTCAGTACTAAAGAAAAGACGATCAATACAATCGACCACAGTGAGAGGGTAACCAAAGCGGAGAAGTACGGCCCGAAGGTAATCCGGATGGACTCGATCATAAGCTTTTTCTTGATCCAAAAGTAGACCTATACCAGAAGATGAGGATATGCGAGCTTGTTCCATAACGAGCTTCATGAGGAGACCATTATCTGCGATGAAGCGACCTCTAACAAAACCCGTTTGGTAAGGATTAATAAGTTTGGAGGCCGTGATGATCATTCGGCTGCTAAGAATACGAGTGAAGACTTTAGCATCCGTATTGATCAAGGAGATTGGACGCCAATTTTTCAAAGTGTCAAACGGCGGTTTTTTGGGTAACAGAGTAACGCAAGAGCGTAGCCACGATGGCGGAATATCAGCGAAACATAGGGCATTGTTGAACACCTCTACAGCTATTTGACTGCAACTCGCATGTATGACAATGAGTCGTACTATAGCGTAGGGAAGACCGTCGATACCCGGGGAAGATTTTTTGAGAATCCTTGAAAATGCATCCAAAAGAGTGTCAAGGGTAAGAGGACTAATCATGAATGAAGATGCCGAGGGTGATAGATGTAGTGAGTCGGGTAAATCAGCTAGTAAACTATCTATAGCAGCAGGGTCGATAGGGTCGGGAGAATACAGATCGCTATAAAAGGTAGCTGCAGCATCAAGCATTTCATCTTTGGAAGAACACAAGGATAAAGAGTTTGGATGTAGAAAAGGAGGGATGGTTTGACGAGATTGTCGTGCAGAAATAGTACGTTTTAAATAGCCAGCGGATAACTCACCCATTTCACGCCATCTTATACCAGACCGCAAAGCGAGGTCATCGACATGGTATTGTTGAAGAGAAGTCAGTTGTTGCTCAACTACAGTCAACTGAGGCGACAAGACCGGGAGCAAGGAAGGATCGAGAGATAATTTCTTGGTTATACCAGCACGTTTTTTGTGGAGCAAATCTTCAGCACAAGATAGAGTATATCCCTTTCGTCTACTATATGACTTACAAAAGGTTGCAGTGGCTGCCTTGAGCGATTCCCATTTTTCGGCGGCGGACATGGGCGTATTGAATTGATGAACACATTTAGATAGTATCCGATTGAGTTGCTTGACAAAATGTGGATTGGATGCTAGTCGAGGATGAGCTCGCCAAAGCCCCTTACCTACTGAAAAAACAGAGTTGGAATCACTAATGGGAGGAAACAACCGAAATTGAGCTTTTAGCAAAAGATGGTTAGACCACTGTGGTTGAATATAAGTAGTAGTGCAGTCATCATAATGAGTGGAAGAGGCAAGATCATTAGACACAAAGACGTAATCAATACATGAACGTGAAACACCACGATAAAATGTAGCAGAGGCTAATTGATCAGTAGGAGTGATACTATCAGTAAACGAGGAATCAATATAATGAAGCCAAAAGGATGGTGCTTGACGAATTCGAGATGAAAATTGTCGTGAGTAGGAGTAATTAAAATCACCGGCCAAAATAGTACGTGAAGGGCATGTCGGAAAGATAGCAGGATATTGTTGTGTAATATCGTTAAGAAAAAGATATCTTTCAGCACGTGATGCGGGGAAGTAGACAATTGTGACAAACACCGGATCAAAAGCGTTGGAAGCATGCGAAACGGTAGTAGGAATAATAGGTTCACAAGGGCTAATAAAGGAATTAGAAAATTCAAGTTTATCTGAGAAAGAAACCAAACCACAATGACTAGACCAGAGACTAGCTTTGGCTTGAAATTGGGAATGAAATATATCATGGAGAGAGGTTGAAGCGTGACTTTCTTGAAGTGCCAGCAAATCAAGAGAACGAGTGCGAAGGTATCGAATAAAGCTGTTACGAACGGAAATATCAGCTGTCTTGGCAAGACCGCAACAGTTGAGAGAACCAACAGCGAGAGAAGAGAAAGAGGTAACCGGGGAGATAGGAGCAGTAAAAGTAGTAGGCATAGCAGTGGGGTGAATAATTGTGTTAATATTAGTATTGGATAAATTCATGATTAATAAAATTATTGATTAAAGTCTCCATTTGGAGACAAGGAATCGACTATATGATGGATAACTGGTTTATTGTGAGCAGTATCGAGGTCCATATCGACATCATCAATATCTGAAAAGTCAGGGTTATACAAATCAGAGTCTTGGGTAGGTTGAGCAAGTTTCTGAGGATTTTTTAAGCAGTCTTTATGGATAGTACGCTTATAACCCATCAATCCACAATGCTTACATGGTTTGACTGTAGCTGGTTTAGGAGGTTCATCAACCAAGGCAGAAGTTGTTCGAGTGGCTCGAGCTGGTGATTCCACACGATGACGTTTCTCTTCGACTGGTATGGCGACGGCAATATAATTGGCTGTATTAGCCTGGCTCTCAACAGGAAGTGTAGCAGGAGCGATATGGTCGCTAGAACCGCTTTGTGTGATAGGTGCAACAGGAGCGGAAGAAGAAGGCGGGCTTAAAACGGCGATATCTGTATTAGGCAATTTTCGACGTTTACCGATGGAATCTCCAGCATTATTCTTTCTAGGGAAAAATTTGGCAATATGGCCAGGAACATGGCACAAATGACAAATGGTGGCCTTTTTGCGTAATTGACAGTAAAGTAAGGCGTGTGATTCTGAGCGACAATAACGGCAGAAAGGGGGCATAAATGCCCAGGTAGCTAAAATATTAACCGCTTCTAATGTGGATGAAACCTCACCAGTGGAAGAAGCGTAGTCTAAAGGGGCGTAAAACCATGGAACAGAATGGGTCAGGGGTTTGACAGTACTATTAGAACTGGTAGGGACAGCGATAACGGCGTAACCACCACCAGCATATAAACCACTGCTTCCGGTAACAAAACCACAGTCAATAAGATCCCCATAAGGGGCAAGATTAATTTTTATATCCTCGGTGAGTTGAGATACACCACCGTCTCTGCGACCATATTGGTGAGGAAGACCAGTGAATGTAATCTTTCGGATATCGGCCGAAGATGGCAATGAAGGATAAGCTGAAAAGGATTCAGCGAAGAAGGGAGAACAAAACTGGGATTCTCAACAAATTGTTTGTGCAAGAAGGGAGAGACAGTAACTTCTGCGTAAATACGACCATACTCCCTGAGGAGTTGGTCAGCAACTGCCCAAAGATGCAAGTTGCCCTCACAATATGCTTGAAATTCATTCAAGAAAAGTTTCTTTTGGTCACTGACATTCGTAATGTCAATGAGAATAGAGTTTTTCACTGTGCCCTTGAGAAATGGGCGAGTGACTTTGCTCAAAACAAGGTCGGTTGGAGACGAATTCTGGCACTAAAAGGACGCTGTCCAGGCTGCCCTTCAGGCGGTTGATTGGGACTTCATGTAGGTCCTGCCATGTAGCTGGAGATCTTGGTAGATCTACCTGAGACTGCATGTACCCATGATTTCTTTGTTTGTGTGAAGTCTAGCGGACCTTGAAAGGTGTTATTTGATTATTAGCGGAAAGAGCCATGTCGGAGGAGCAGATTAATTACGCAGCCTTGGATGCCTGGGTTTCTTTGGAAATATACAACAGGTTCAAATCAATGCCCACTGTTCATCAAAAAGTCAATAATAATACTAGAGCTGGCTCTTTTGTTGCTATTCACTTAGACAGTACAGCAAAATCTTCTGCTGCTGCTTATGGTTTTTTGTGTGCTGATAATACACCTGACAACAACGAAATACACAACCCAACCAATATAAATGGTGCTTTGGTGGTAGATGTGGTAAAAGTTCAAGTTCCAGGGTTTCCAGTCGATTGCTACGGTGATAATCTTACGTTGAACGACTTCAATTGTCATGAACCGCCTAGGTTTCAGTTGCATATGATCATGCAAAATATCTCAGATCATTATTGAAACCAAGCTAGCTCATTGTCCTTGTCCCACCTGTCCCCTGTTCTCTGTCTTCCGTCACACATGTCACTGTCAAACATCACTATTGTATCTTGTCTAACGTCTCTGTTCTAATCAAGGTATCTCCGTTATCCCTTGTCCTTGTAAAACCCATTTAACGTCCGTTTCCTTTGTACCTCTGCCTTTGAACTCCCTTGGAAAACCTTCATAATATCAGCCCATGTTATCCTCTGTATCTATCCCCGAAATTATCTGTATCTATGCCCGCTACCCCAAAGATGTCCCAAACTCAATATGACTAATAATCTGTCTCTGTAAATCTGATCCCCGAACCCTTGTTTACCCGACCTGTCAATTAATATAAATAACAGCATGTTTATTTATTCTTATTTCTGTATTCAAGATCTTATCTATTTTTCCCTGCTTCTTTGAATAAACCTTTTTCTACTTTCATTTCCTATTTTTATATATATTAGTACTAATATATATATAATTCCTGTTGCCTTTGTCCTCACCTTAATAATCATTCTGTTCTGCTCTTGCCCCGCCCCGCTCCTGACATCAATGGTCCCAATTTCAAGGTTTACATCAAACGCAAATTTTTATTTACAGCTTCTGAAAGGATTCATTTCCCTGCCCATGGTGACACCAATAACATTTCAGAGTCAGCATCTCCCAACAGAGATGGATCAAATAGCCAATTATCCAATAACCCCAATAACCAGACATCCGTAAACTCTCGAGTTCTCAAAGATGGTTTTCACCTTATGGATATGATCAAACTCAACAAATCACATGGCATGCATAAAGACTTTATGAGACGCTTTAGGGACATACTATATGTCTGTGATCAAGATTATAAAGCGTTAGTGGAAGCATATTTGTCTAGCATCGGAACGGATTGGAATACAAGGATGTTGATTATTCCAGCGTGGATTTTTGAACGAGTTAGGAAATTTGTGCCCCCGCCTGATGAATTACACTCGGCTCTCAAATTTCTTTTTGATAGTTACGGTCGTCTGAGGTGTGAAAATTCCGGCCGAAGACTTTTTAATGAAGCAGCTATTGAAATGTCTTTGCATGCTCTTAGCACCGTACAACAAGGACATGTATCAGATGTTGTAGACGGTCCCCCGTTATATACAGAAAAGGGACGTGACAAGAACAACCTGATGAGATATAAGTGTTCGCGGGGAACTAGCTCGGTGGAAGGGGCTTGTCACATGAATATTGTTAGCAGGTTTGCTTCTTACAATGCATCTGATATTGACGGATTCAATTTTGGCAGACTGTAGATTGTATAACAACATTAATGTAAGTTGCATGTTGATATTGTCGTATTTGAGTACGATTCACCTAAGAATAAATAAGCAAATCGTTTAAATAAATAAAACTATGAAATTAAAACAACCTTTGATGTTGCATACCAGCATACACTTGTATACTGCTATACAACTTCTCCTACTACGAGTACATACTTCTATATTAAAGATTGCATGATTGGACTAAACACGATATACGAATGACAGTTGGATACAGAATGTTATACCACTGAGTTACGATATCACCGATCGAGAAGAGAAGCTTCTCAGATCAAATCAAAAATTATAAGATAGAGAAACTTAATATTAATAGTTCTCTCATTGGCTTAGCTACCCACAGAGAGAATAGAACAGCTATTAATATAAATGGTTCATTTACTTGTATATTTATATAGTTATACTACTGATAAAGAGTATAAAGAAATAGTGTATGAATTAATGGATACCTATCTTCTACAACCAAATATACAAATAACGATAAGACATTTTATATTTGGGATCGTATTTTATTCATTACAAAGATAATAAATAAATGATCAACTATAATGTTCTACTGCCAATTACACTTGACAAACAAGCATGCATCTTTGACAGTAACCGTTGCATGATCTGATAAATATGTGTCTAGTAACACTAAAGATTTATTAGAGTACTCATGCTCCCGATCTGTTGATATGGGACAACGTTAACTGGAAACAATTCTAACGAGTAGTATTCATTTTGTGGTATTTGACAAAATATTACAATAGAAAAGTAATGAGATAAAAGTATATCTTTATTGGAGGTAAAAATAGACTAAAAGAACTCTGCTGCTATGAAAATAACTGATCCTTTTTATATTGCACAACTCTCCTGAGTTTTAATGATGAGTCAACCTTTCTGGTTTTGGAATAGATCTATACTTGTTTCCCGCCTTGGGTTAAATGAATACTACTCGTTAGAATTGTTTCCAGTTAACGTTGTCCCATATCAACAGATCGGGAACATGAGTACTCTAATAAATCTTTAGTGTTACTAGACACATATTTATCAGATCATGCAACGGTTACTGTAAAAGATGCATACTTGTTTGTCAAGTGTAATTGGCAGTAGAACATTATAGTAGATCATTTATTCATTATTTTTGTAATGAATAAAATACGATCCCAAATATAAAATGGCTTATTGTTATTTGTATATTTGGTTGTAGAAGATAGGTATCCATTAATTCATACACTATTTCTTTATACTCTTTATCAGCAGTACAGTGCTCACGGTACCAATTTGCGTGTTTTAAAAAATATTTGCGCACTTCTAAATCTCAATTTGCGTAAATACTATTGGCCAATTTGCGTATTTTCTTAACTATATTTGCGCTTTTCTAAATCCCAATTCGCGTTTAAACTAAAATCATTTCGCGTTCTTCCCAACTCAATTCGCGTTGGTTTATTTTGTTATGTTAATTATATGGGGAGGTCGTTTATGTTGAGGATATCATAGATAATAATAAAGTTATTTGTCACATCATATGAAAGATGGATAGTAATAGAAATGTTAATCATGAATCACACATTACCCCGCTTGTTCTCATCCTACCGTTGAAGTCTGTACACAGGACACAACCCTGTGGCGAGTAAATATTTATTCTGCAAAAGCAATACAATCGAATGGGCCTGGACTATGAAATATTAATAGATCCTGAGCACAAATATTACTCTTGTCATTGATGTTATAACTGTTGATCCCTCTGACTAATATTTATATCCTCAGTATGGAAGGGCTAAATTTAAAGACATGTTGATTATTTACTATCACCAGATTGTTACATCATAATCCAATTAGGCGCTTAATATTCTCCCGAGAACTATCCCAGTTCTTTATATAAATATCCATAGTTTGTTCTCATAGACCATGAATACGTTTTTTCCTTATATTTTTTTCGTCCAAATAAAGTGGTAACCAAGTTCTAACAGTATCACTTTTGGTTTTACTTTTACTTTTAATTTGTTCTCCATGCAAAACATTTTTTACTGTTAATTACTGTATGGTAACTACTCGCAAAAATTCTCCTGAAGGTTCTGGTTCCCCTGCTGCTAATAGTAGCGAAGTAAGCCCAGATAATCCAATTAATCCATCTGGTTCGGTTCCCTTCTTGGGTAGCGGTTCGTCGTCGCGTAGGTGTGCAAGTAGTGAAACTGATATGGAAAAGGGTGAAGCTCAAGCTCAATCATCCACCCCACTGCAGTCTGGCTCTGTCTCGTCTGATGCTGAATTGATAACTCTATCTTCATCTCCATCGGTATCTCCATCTTCGTCTCCATCGGTATCTCCATCTTCGTCTCCATCGGTATCTCCATCTTCGTCTCCATCGGTATCTCCATCTTCGTATCCATCGGTATCACCATCTCAATATTCCCATTCTGGATCTGTCTGGGGCGCTAAAACTCATGCTAAAATGGGAGAAGTACGTGTGCATTCATCTCCTCATTATCAATCTGGCGCGTCTGGCTCTAATTCTCATGCTGCTTATACCTTTGTGGCGGTTGGTGGTCATTCTATTTCTTTTGCTGATGAAACGGTGACGAAAAGTATCATCAAAAGTCCAAGTGAGGTTAAACAAGGCATAGGCGTGGTTCCATCCGTGGAAAGTAGTGTTACTCAAGATTTACTCAATAATTCCAAGGGCTCAAAGGGTCTAACTTTATCTCGTCGTGATCTTCCTCGGTTCCATGTGGCGTCAATTGTCGTGCAACCATTGTCAAGTAGAAAAGATGAGATGTATGGCTATTCATCTGTTCCTTTCGTGATTCCTGGGGTTGTCTCCAAAGAAGTTGTCTCTGCTCGTGGAGGTGTAGGTGCTCATGAAAAATCCTTCCCCAACAACAACAAAAATTATAACTGTTTCAGCCTCAAGAAAAAGGGTGACAAGGAGACGGGTGGCCGTGCGTGTTCCGAGTGTGCTTTTCCGTGGGTTCCGGGTCATTTGTGCCACGAAGCTCATTTTGTTTGTGCTGTTTCCGTGTGTGACGAGAAACATGCAACTCATGCTGTTTCCGCGTGTGATGAGAAACAAGCAACTCATGCTGCTTCCATTGAGGAGCAAGCTGCCTCCGAAGTTAATAACATGATGGAAGGCTTGTCGTATGACGGTTGTAAGTATCCTAATAAGGAGATAGCTATACAATTACAAGATGAAGCTAATGCATTCAATCTTTTGACTCCTATTATTATAGAGGGTACACCTTTAATGGGTTTAGTGGATACCGGCAGTAGCACCACCTTCATTAAGAAGGATGTTTTAAATAAAAAATTAAATGTTTCAGAGTATAAAAAGCTAAACGGATCCTATAAATTTTTATCTCCCAATAGTGGAGTAGCTCGTATTGGCAAAACTGACTTTTTAAAATGTAAATATTCTAATGGTATTGTTTTTGATCATGCGTTTGAGGTCATGGATTTTAATGATGGCTTCGAGTTCGACATTTTACTTGGCAAAGATATTCTTCCTAAAATGAATATTGGTTTGACCGGAATGGCATATAAATTGGATGGTGCGTGGTCACACACTGATGATTATGCTGCGTATGAAAATGTAAACATCGACCATACTAACGAACATGAGCCTGATAATTCGCCTGCAGGAACTCCTGATGAAAGAGCGAAGTTCTTCGATTTTATTAAAGAATCAGTTGAGCGTAACCAAGCTATATCACCATCGTCATCTTGTCCCATGCCTGAGTCAATTATTCGGTTGCCCACAAAGGAAGGTGCTACGTCTTACCGTAGACAGTATACCATTCCGCATGCATTAAGACCGGTATTAGATAAACAAATAGACGAATGGCTGAAAACTGGTACTATTATTAAATCTAAAGTCAACACATCCTTTAATCATGCATTATTACTCGTTCCAAAACGGGATAAGCTGGGTACCATCGTGTCCCATAGAGTTGTAGTTGATTTGAGAGGATTGAATAATTTACTTCCTCCTGCTTTTAATTTTCCTGTACCATTGGTCAGAGATATTTTTGATAACTTAGCTCACAAAAAGGTATTTACCACTCTTGATTTATCGAATGCATATCATCGCTTCAAGGTGGCACCTGAAGATGTTCATAAGTTAACTTTCACACACAATAATGCCCAATATTCATTTATCAAGGGATGTTTTGGTGTTAAGATGCTAACATCACAATTTCAGAAATGCTTAGCAACTCTATTTGATGGAGTTGATTGTGTTCAGAATTTTGTAGATGATTGTATTATTGCCAGTGATAGTATTGAGCAACATGCAAAGGATGTAAAACTCGTGGTTGAAAAGTTGACATCCGTAAATTTAATTTTGAATCCAAAGAAATGTTCTTGGTTCCAGCACTCCGTGCGACTATTAGGCTTTGTAGTAAATGCAAAAGGCACGAAAATAGATCGTCAGAAGCTGACTGGTAATGTTGATAAGTGGCCTATTCCCAAGAGTAGCAAGCAAATTCAATCTTTTATGGGTCTGATAAATTATTTCAGAGAGTATGTACCTATGATTAGTAGAGTAGCTGATCCCATTTCTAAGTTAAGCTATGCTGCCAATGTAGAGGAAGTATGGACCGATGAGCAAACACGTAGTTTTGAAGCTCTAAAAAATATTTTACAATCCAATTTAGTGTTAAGCTATCCAGACCTGAGTAGAAAGTTTTATGTCGCAACAGATGCATCACTTTTTGGCGTAGCGGCTGTTCTCTTTCAAAAAGAAGAAAGCACGGGGCGTGATCAATATGTGAGCTTTGTGTCATCATCATTACAACCTTCTATGCGTCGGTGGTCAACAACTAAGAGAGAATTGTATGGTGTCGTATTAGCACTCACAAAATTCAGAAAATTTTTGTGGGGTCGTCACTTCACGATCTTCACTGATCATAAAGCTCTAGTTTATCTGCATACCCAAAAAGTAGCTAACCCTATGATGGTTGGTTGGATTGAGACACTACTTGATTTTGATTTCGATGTGGTCCATATCCCTGGTATTCTGAATCGTCTCCCCGATTTATTAAGCCGTTTGTATCCTCCTCTAGAGGATGATCGCAAACTGGTGGAGGATAGAGGAAAGAATGCACAGAAAAACGGAGGTAAAAAAGATTTAAAATTCAAAAGAGTTCAGATAAAAAGAAAGAAATATAGCAAAGACAAAGTTATAAATGTACTTGCGAATATATTGGTTGAAAATAAAGATGAAAATACCAACTAAATGACTCCTCCTGAAGAAGAGAGAGATGTAATATTGAAAGAGACTCATGCATTTGGTCATTTCGGTTCTCAAGCTATTGTCCGTGATATTCATAGTCGAGGCATGCATTGGACCAAATTATATGATGAAGCCAAAGCAGTTGTAAGCTCTTGTCCTGAATGCCAAAAGCACAATATAGTAAAGAGAGGTTATCATCCTTTAACTAGTGTTGTAGCTCAACGTCCATTTGATCATGTTGCAATTGATTTAGCTGGTCCTCTCAATCCAACTGAAGAAGGATATGTTTATTTATTTGTGTTGACAGATATTTGTACAAAGTATATCGTTATTAGACCTTTAAAGAATAAACAATCAGATACAATAGCAAAGACGTTGATGAATATATTTGGTGATTATGGAATGGCTCGCTGCATCCAGAGTGATTGTGGCAGTGAATTTAAAAATTCTCTTATGCATAGCATCTGTAAAAACTTGGGAATTGATAGACGATATACTACCCCATATCATCCACAAGGAAACGGAAGTGCGGAAGCTGGTGTTAAAATTGCCGTAAATATGTTGAGAAAAATGGTTCAATCCAATGGTAGAGATTGGAGTCATTATATTCCTATCGTTCAGCTCTGCATGAACAGATATATAAAGAGCAAAACACTTAGTTCTCCCTTTTCACTTATGTACGCTCGTAGAGTTAACCTACCTGATGACTATGCTGATACAGTAAAATATCCACTTCCAAAAGACTTGATGTCAGTCAAAGAGTTAGAAGAGCGCATTGAGTACATGGAAGGCATTGTTTTTCCCGCAATCGAAGAAAGAACTAAAAAGATTAATGAGGAAAGCAGTAAGAGATATAATGATAAACACGTACTTGTCGATATCCCTGTTGGTACACATGTGATGGTTCGATTGAAGAGTAGGGCAAGTAAACTAGCACCACTATATGAAGGACCATACACAGTGGTGAGAAAGAATCAAGGAGGATCGTACGAGTTGAAGGATGAGCAAGGTGAGTTACTTCATCGTAACTACACGCCTTCCGAATTAAAGATGGTAAACATGGATGAGTCACACCTTGAAGAAGATTATTATGAAGTCGAAGACACTCGTGATCATCGTGGACCGCCAGGGAATAGAGAATTTCTGGTTAAATGGGCTGGTTATGGCGATCGTGCTAACACATGGCAAAAGGCTAGTGATTTCACAGACCCTACTTATGTACAGCGTTATTGGAATAAAGTTGATTCTCGTGCTGAAAATGAAAGAAGGCGAAAAGCCTCTACTGAATCTTCCATTGCGAGCATGTCCCAAGATTCCGCATCGTCGAATGTCAGGAACATGAAGGTGAACAAAGTCGTAAGGAAAGTACACGAGAAGCGTAGTCGTCCCTTACATATGGAGAGTAGAGAGGACAGACTAAATAGACGAAGAGAAAACAAAAGAAAAAGATTGTAAACAATACTGACGCCTCACACTTACCTTGGTTTGGCAGTCACTGATTATGCCACCTAAATTGAATAGCTCTGCATACACAATAATTTAATATTGGTAGCTGGCTATCGCATAGGGGTCATGTCAGCTATAATTTTTGCCGTCTCAACAGGTATGTTGAAACTGGTGGAGGATAATGTTGAGGATATCATAGATAATAATAAAGTTATTTGTCACATCATATGAAAGATGGATAGTAATAGAAATGTTAATCATGAATCACACATTACCCCGCTTGTTCTCATCCTACCGTTGAAGTCTGT